>JANHGB010015096.1:0-10407 GCA_026283785.1 Coracopsis vasa | reverse complement strand
AATAGTTTGAAATTAAAATTGTAGATATATAGTTACAGTGAAATACAGAGACAAGAAAGGGCCAAAGGGAATGGTATAATGATGTGGTAAATAAACGGAATTCAGTGGAGGAAAAAAGAAAAGAATGATAGTTGGCAAAAGAGTATGCTTTTGCTTTCCAGTTTTAGAAACAATTTCTGTACCATGGAGATTGTTGTTGGTTGTCAAACCAAACAGCAAATTTTAGAGAAAGAAATTATTTATTTACAAATTCCCACACTTAACCTACTTGGCAGTAGGTATGTAATAATAAAATGGAATAATGGTTTAAGGGATTTTCAAAGTGTTGCATTATGTATTTGTTAGTACCATTGTAAGGATTAATTATAATACCAATTTGAAGTAATATTTAATATAGGTGGTGTATATATATAGAAAAAGTGTTATGGTATAAGGTAAAAGGTATAATTTGAGTTTTCCTCTTGTATGGGAAATTATACTCTGCTTTTAAAAGTACTCTAAAGGAAAAAGTTAATGTATTTCCCAGAATATTGACCATTAGGATTCTGACAAGGAATACTCATTAGCTGTCAGACTGAAAAGTACAATTGAATGTTTAAAGTTCAAATTAAAGAAGAAAAATCACATAAGGAAGAATAGGGTATCAGTCTTGGATGACCTTTCCTCTTTCTTACTCTCCTCATTCTCTTTGTCTACTTTTTTTCTCCTTTGTCTATGTTCTTTCTGTCCTACATGTCAGCATAGTTTGTGCCACAAAGTAGTTGCAGTTTATTTTTGGTTCAAATGGAAACTGAAAACTGGAGATGAAGTTCTAGTATTATTAGATATTGTAGGCATCAATGAAAATGGAGGAGAATTCATGTAAGCATATGAATTTAGCCATTTTCTGTTAACTTTTAAGAGTATTTTTCCCTATTTTCATCTCATTTGAGAAAATACAGGTAATATCTGCTACTGGGAAATCATACAGCTCTTATTCTTGTACTTCAGTCAGAGAGATTATGATACAGAAGTACAGTTGAATAATTAAGAACTGAGCTTGCAGGGACTGTGTAAATCACATTGAAGTGAGTCAGATAGAAGCTGACTGTTTTATTATAAGTTTTATTTTGCAGTTTTATATTTGACTAAAACTTTTGTCTGAGCATCCTCAAGCATTTTTCAAATCATTTGCTTGAGCAACATAAGCCCTACTTTTAGCTGGGTAACAATTATTGGGTAACTGATATTTTGCAGAGGTTAGGTAAATAATTTGTAAAGGCCAAATAGTCTGAAACTGTGGTCTTCCAGTAATGCTCCCATAATCAAGGTTCAGCTCAGCAGAACTATTTAATTTGTAATTTGTGTGTTCTTTTGTTTGTATACAGATCCTGATCGAATTTTGTGCAGGTGGAGCAGTAGATGCAGTAATGTTGGGTAAATAAGTTGTTTCAAATAATAAACTTCATTACATCTTAAAATTATAATATATATTGTAAGACTTGTTTCATATGTATATTGTTTTGAAATGCAAATATTTATGTAATTGGTGTGCTCTATGTGTCGAATGTTGGGGGTTTTAAAATAGGATTTACAACTCTCTGTGGACATTATAGTTAGATTAATTTTCTCTCATCTTTGAAGTATTCATTTACATTTCAAAACACATTTTTGTCTTGACCCTTTAAGTGAATGTGATGAGTTGTCCTCATATGCTTACTGAACTCTTTGTTGTTATAATGTAATCTATATGAGCCCTTTTCAGGATCTCGCTCTTCCCCTGCCATCTTCCAAATTACATTGTGATAATGTTTTTATATTGCATAAACCTTAAAGTTAGCTTTTTCTGTGTTTATTCCTCAAATTAGGTGAATGGAATCAGTAAAGGATCTAGTCTTTAACATCTCTGTGTACCACACAAAAGAACCAGTCTGTAAACTATATAGCCTTTTCACAGTTCAGATAGGTAGATATGCCTCATTCATAATGAGGAGTGGTTTGGGTAGAAGGGATAACATTATTAGTGAAAGGAGCAAGTATGTTAAGATAGAATTTTTTCTGACATATGATGTTAAGGATCTGTCAGATTAATTAATTTTCACCTGTACTTCTGTACAGCTTGCTATGAACACATAAAATGCAAAAATGTTGTGCTTATTTCTGTCTCTTTCTCCTGTAGAGCTTGAAAGGCCATTAACAGAGCCACAGATCAAAGTGGTGTGCAGGCAGACACTGGAAGCATTGAACTACTTGCATGAAAATAAGATCATCCACAGAGATCTAAAAGCTGGCAATATTCTTTTCACGTTAGATGGAGACATTAAACTAGGTAAGCATCCTGCATATAAAAGTCTTTCCCAGAACTTTGCGTGGTCTTATAATTGTATTTTCCTAAGGCTGTAGCTTGGCAGAGTTCAGTATTTATCTATTTAAATATCAGTCTAATAATGAGAGTGTTTTCAGGTGCAAGGTTTGCTACAAAAAAAGAAAAAAGCTTGAGTAAATGTCATAACCATACTTGGCACATCTTTCAGATTTAAAAATCAACAGGGGTAGGAGTCATACCAATATCTGTACTAAGCTGGCTAAAGTCAGACACAGGCCCAACTGTTTCTTAGTATGTGTTCTTAATTGTATTTATTTTTACTCTGGTAGCATCAGAACTTCCCTTTGAAGTTGCTAGTTTAGAAAATGAACATCACTCAGTATCACCAAAACCCAGTACCTAGTACTGTTGTCTCTTCTGTCATGGAGAGAGAAAGAAGTAATAATCTCAATAATCTCAACTACTCAATTTAGGGCTTTTCCATGCCTTTCTTAACTGAAATTAAGATAAAACAGTCTGGAAGAAAATAAATACAAGCTTACTATTGTTGATTCTTTTTTTTTTTTTCCTTTACCTGAATTTAAGCATTCATTCATGTTTTCCTTCTGATGTGGTAGGGAATCCATGAGGATTCCTCCATGAAGAACTGACAAAGGACTACTGGTGTTGGATAGCGTCCCTTCAGCCAGCCAGGAAGTGATAGGAACTGTCTGCATCCACTTTGTTCAGGGCTTCATCAGGGGCAAATGTACATAAGCTGTCAGCCTTTACAGTGGCTTTACTACCGTCATAATTCCATGACATAGCAGCTTGCATTCAGATTTAAAACATGCCTCTCATAGGCCTTCTTTAAAAAAGTAATAGAACCACTATCTTAGTACTACTGTAAAAGAAATCACAGATCTTAGTAAGAGTCTCATGGTCAGAGAGAGAAACATTTGTTTCTGTGCATTCTATTTGCCTCACATGACTTGGCTCCTCATACAGACTGGAACTATTTTAAGATTTTGTCAAGCTTGGCTAAGACACAGCACTGTGCAGGCTGTCAGGGTACTTTACGGTTCAGATCATGAGGAGATTTCTTTCACACATACATTTAGTAATGTATTAGGTTTGTTAATTAAGATTTCTAAAAAAAGATTTATTTTAGTTTTGGAAAGTAAAGCATCCCTTAAATGAGCATTTTACTCCTTATAAACTATTTGTATTTTGGTTCTGGTACACACACAAATGGGTAATTCCTTCATTTACAAATACAAATAATATTTATAAAACAAGTAAAGGTAAATAAATTTCTTTTATTGCATTTATTTGTGTAAGGATTTGAGTTTTATTGTTTCAGTGTCTGTAGTCTCTCAAGGTTTCAAATTTTGCATTTGAACAGATAGCTCTCTTAGTCCTTTTTTCTTCCCTAGAGAGCAAAATTAGGCTTCTGAAATGTTGAGTCCATCGAGTAATTTTGTACAGATTGTACAGGGGTTTTGTACAGATTGAAGACATGTGGCCATCTTGTCCCTTTGCTTTACTCCTAGATCTTCATTAACAAAGTTACATCTATAACAAGCATATAACACTTATTTAAAAGTTGTCCTTTTTTTCTAAGTGAGAAATGTAGTGCTTCATAGACAAGTAATATTAATTGCAAAGACAAAGTTGATTTTTGGTTGGATGTTACATCTTGTCCCACACAACTCAACAGTAGCATTACGTTTTATTATAGCAATGGAGAATAACATTATAGAATCATAGAATAGTTAGGGTTGGAAAGGACCTTAAGATCATCCAGTTCCAACCCCCCTATATCATTATTATTATTCAATATATTTTATTAGAAATGCTGTAGAATGTTGGCGCTCAATTATCAAAGAGTATTTTTGCTCTGAAACATAAAACATTAAAAAAATAGTTGTAAAATATAAAAATCTATTTTCCACCACTCATTTAATAGCATTTTACTGTTTGCTTTAAGCGGATTTTGGAGTATCAGCTAAAAACACAAGAACAATACAAAGAAGAGATTCTTTTATTGGTACACCATATTGGTAAGTGCACTGTTTTGATGACTTTTAAGTGTTAACTAATATCTTAATATTTCCTTTGCTGCTACTATTACAAGCTTCATACAATATTGTGTAAATACATTTAGTGAGAATAAAATGTGCTTCTTAAAATGTTTCCGTGAATTTATCTATTTAGAACCTTTTTTTTTTGAGGGTGGGGTGTTCAGAATTGATAAAGAGTGCTTTTTCTAATGCAGTATTTCATTACTCTCTTTGCAGGATGGCTCCAGAAGTAGTAATGTGCGAGACCTCTAAAGACAGGCCTTATGATTATAAGGCTGATATTTGGTCTCTTGGCATTACTTTAATAGAAATGGCTCAAATAGAGCCACCTCATCATGAATTAAATCCAATGCGAGTGCTTCTGAAAATAGCAAAATCCGATCCACCTACATTAGCACAGCCTTCAAAATGGTGAGTATTCTATTTACAACTTTCTCAGCCCAATTTGTAGGTTTTGAATATGAGGCATGCCGAGTCATATATTTGATAAACTTAATGTTCATGGACATAGACCTGTTGAGCTTTATGGGACTAGCTTAATGCATAAAGTCATGTATTTATTCTGTAGATGTTTGTACATGTATACATGTACGTGTATACAAATTGTATAAGGAGATACATAGGTGGACTATGGTCTTTTTGTTGTAGTTCTGTATAGAAGCTTTTATTGCTAATATTTGGCAGATTTAGCAGTAAAATATGTACAAAATAGCTTTTACAAATGCAGGAAAAGATATGAAGACCATCTGAAAAACAAGATCAGATGACTGGAGACTAAAGTATTTTTATACTAAAAAAACATTTTTAAAAGCCATTTACTATATGATCATTTTTAATATCTTTATGTGACTCAGTGATACAGCAGATGTGTTGTATTATAAATCCAGAGCCAAATGTAAACTCTTCTACTAATGGACAAACATTTTAAAGATTGTATTTGTGCCACGTTGGTCTTTGCATTCCTGTACTACCTTTCTGTTGTCCTAAATCAATAGAAGGACCTGGAGCTGCAATGTTAGGTGCATGTGAAAGCAAAAGAATATTTCACTGTACCACAAGCCAAAAGAAGAACCCCTGCCTGTTTGCTTTTTTTGTGTAGGTCATCAGATTTTAAAGATTTCCTGAAGAAGTGTTTGGAAAAGAATGTAGATGCAAGGTGGAGTGCGACTCAACTTCTGCAGGTGGGGAGAGTTGATTGTTCAGCACCAGTGTTTAAAAGCAAGGAGATTTTGTACTTTTTTTAAAGCAGAACAGTATTATACTATATAAATAATTTCAAGTTAAGTGTTCAGACACAGTATGGTTTTAACATTGTTGCATTGATCCTTATTTGGTAAAAATTGATTAAATGATACCAAGTGCAGGTCAAATTCTTCATTTCCATATTTTGATGTAATATAATTATTCCACATAAGTATTTATACTTTGACACTTACAATGGAGGAAGGAGGTATTTACATAAGTAGTCAATTGCTGACAGGTGTTTTAAAAGCTTTAGTGCTCAGCCTGCCTCTGTAATGCTGTCACTGCAGAATAGCTAAACAGGAATAGATGTGACCAGGTACATTTGATTCTGTCAGCACGAATTTACTTTATCCAGTTTACATCCGGCATATCTTGACTAGATTTAAGCAGCAGGGCCAGGCAGAGAAAGAAGATACAGACAACAGGAGATGCAAATAGCTGTTTCCTCTTAAAGAAAAATATAGAATTCTATTTCTTGAGAGGAAAAATTGTTCTAAAGACAAAGCAGAATATTTCCAGGTAAAGCTTATCAGGAAATAATTTAACTCTGGAACAGAAAAGAAATGAAACTCATTGCCAGGAAAAATAAGCTCCTAAAAAATCTTTCTACGTCTATTCTTGGGATTGTGAAGCAGGTCAGTACAAATGAATTATCTGTATTTTTAGCAAGTTTGTTAGACTTACACAGTGTATTTGAATACAAATGTTTTGATTTTAAAACTTCTGCAGAAAAAAGTACATCAGGACAGTTAAGATTAATGTTAAGTCTGAATCTTCCAATTTGAAAGAACCAAAGTAACATTTCTCTGAAGTTATCTTTCTTTCAAGTTCCAGTTTTTCCCGTTTACAATGAAGTCAGCACATAATATTGTTCTTATTTTTTATTTTCACAAGCATCCATTTGTTACTGTTACTTCCAATAAACCAATAAGAGAACTGATTGCAGAAGCTAAGGCTGAAGTTACAGAAGAAGTTGAAGATGGTAAAGATGAGGATGAAGAAGAAGAAACAGAAAATTCTCTGGTCAGTTTAAAATTTACTTTTCTAATTATGCAGCTCTTTTCAGTCATCTCTTTCCTTTGCAGAGCTCAGTTTCTGATGTACTGTCCAACTTTTGCATCAGGTCTTTTAAGAATAATGACATAAACATACTCTAACCTTATTATAAAATATGTAATTGGCATTTTTAAAATTACCATGTTCTTAAACTCCTTGGGAACTAATAATAAAGAATATTAGCTAATAAAGACTGTTATCTTCATTTATTTTTACATGTATATGTAGTATAGAATTTTAAAACTCATGCTGAGTTTTATATAAATGGTTTTAAGTCAAAATGACTAGATGAAAAGATAAACATGTATTTGTATTCCATAAGAAACTTAAAACATTAAGGTAGGTATGCAACCATTATGCTATAAACTGTCAAAGAAAAGAAAAAGAAAAAGCCTCATATTTTACTAAGACATGATTGCATTTATGAATGTATTTCTAAAGATTCTTTCAACACAAATTCAGTTCCTCAAAGGGCAAAGCCATGAAGTTCAGTGGTAGGGCAGCAGGTTTCAGAGTATGCAGGTATTGTGCTTTCTGACTTAACTGGCTCAAGCACTATAAACATGGGCAGTGACCAGTGCCACCAGTAGTTGCAATTACGTGCAACGGTAAAGGAGCCAAATGTACATGCACAAGAACCACACCTCCATTTCCTCCTTGCCCCTCACCACACTAGTCACATCTCCTGGCCATCTTCCCTGTTCACGCCAGCAGATCTCCAAGCATTCATTCCCACCAACTTCCTCCATGACTTATTCTCTATTTCCTAAGGCATTACCCACCATCTCCTCTGCTGATTAGCTGCTAAGCCATCAGTTCCCAGGAGGGTTGGGAATGGTGTCCACCCTGTGACTCAATTAAGTGTCTCAACACAAGCAGCAGCTTAGGAAACTGTGAGGTAGATGTATTTATGTTATTTACTTGTGGTAGTTTTAAAAACTGCTTCAAGATCAGCACTAAGCTTCTAGAACAATCACATGAAATCTTTGAAATGTACTTTTCAATTCAAAGGAATTGGGTTTTGCATGCTGCAGAAAACGGTAAAGTAGGAAAAGCACAATGAAACTCATACTTGTTACAATAGCTGACCCAGTATGTTCCCAGTGGCAAGTCAGAAGGCTGATCTGCAAATTACAGGGTTCTAACCGTAAATATAGACAGAGAGATATTGCAATCACTTTGAAGAGTGAAAGGGCAATTATGGTTAAAATGATACTTTATTAGTATATTCTTTTGTAGATCTGTGTGCAATCTGATAACGTTCACTCATGTTCCAGAAGCAACAATTTCTACAGTGATGTAACTGTTTCTATTCTAGTTTCATATTGCCACTTAATCAGATCTGCTGGAGGTTTTCACTATTTTAATGGAGTTTCACAGTGATTAAAAAACAGATAAAATTTCAGGCATTCTTAACAAAGAGCACAAGGAAAGATATTCTTTTTGATGAAGCAGAAGCAGGTCTTTAATCTTGCGTTTTATCAGTGCTGCACTAACTAAAGCTACACATGCAGCTTCTTCCCAGTCAAACTGGCACAGACACGTGACTTTCAAATCCAATTGTAGCTGGGACTACAGGGGAACTGAACCAGGTAAAAATAAGCAGCATGATAGCGTGATTGGAAAAAGGCTCTTGAAGATCCTGTTAAGAGTGAGACACATGGCTGGCCACGGTCCCTTTCTTTCAATCCCGTATATTTTAATAAATTATGAGAGTGTAGTTCTGTTCAGGGCCTCTCTGCAGTCCATGCTCTTGTTCTGTGGTAATACCAAGTGAAGTGCTCTGAGATTATCGATTTCCTTTAACTCTGCCTGTAAATACAGTATTCTTCAATAGAACTGTGCTTTGATTATGTTAGAAAATCATTAAATATTCTTTTTCCTTCAATTTTTTAGCAGTTGCCTGCGGAGAAGCGTGCATCCTCTGACCTTAGTATTGCCAGCTCCGAAGAGGATAAACTTTCACAGAATGCCTCTGTTCTGGAATCTCTTTCTGAGAAAACAGAAAGTAATGCAATTGAGAACAAAGCCAGCACAGTATTTCCAGATGGCAAAACAACTGGAGATGAATCTGAGGACATTAGGAAAATGGGTGATAGCATATGTGGTACTACTGTTGGTGATAGGAAAGTGCAGAATGGTTCTGTGCCAACTGGTGAAGGTGAGCAAGGCAAAATAGCGCCAGCTGAAAAGAATACTGAAAGCCTGGAAAAGCTACATGAAGATACGGAACCCCAGAAAGGAGGAAAAGAACTTGATGTAGTAACAAAATCAGAAATAAAGGATGAACCCCACCTAAAAACAGAGAAGGAAAATGACATGGTAAATGAACAGGCAGAAGATAATAAGCTGAAAATAGTACCTACAACTGAAAATAACATAGAAACTGATGAAGCCATTTCTAGTGAAACTGGTGAAAAAGAAGAGAAGGAGAACAGAGCAGATCTCTCTGAAAATAAGGAAGAAAAGGTCCCTGCAGAAAATGCTACAGAGCAAAAGGAAGATAAAGGTGAAGCTCATAAAGAGGCTGTAAGAGACACCCCTACAGAAACTCTACCTACTGCTGCAGATGAAGTGGCTGATGAAGAAAAGGAACTAATAAAGCATGGAATTGACAACATTAAGGAGATAGGTGGTATTGCTGAAATACAGATCAGTGATGGGGATAAAATACCTGAGCCGGAGGATAAGCCAGTGGAAAGTCAGGCTAAGCAGGTCCATGAGATAATCAGCTCTGAAGAAACTGTATCAGAAAGCCAAGATAAAGTGATCAAAGTAGACAAGAAACTGTCAGAAAGTGAAAATGAGAATATTAGTAATGTAAGCAGCGTGGAGATCAAAGACTCTGGGAAAGACGACGTAGACCACAAGGCAATACAGAGCAAACCTGAGGATACATCTGCTAAAATGGAGGATAAACTGACTGATATGGACCAAAATTCAGAAGAGAGCAGACCCGAGAATATCCAGGAAAACAATATTCAGATAGACAAAGAACATTCGGAAATTACTTCTGATGAAATAGTCAAGAATAAGCTTCAAGACACTGTCAATGAACAAGCTGATGATTCTGAAGTCACTCCAGTCCCCAGTATTAGTATTAGCACTGAAGAAAAAGAGAAGGTCAAACCAGATAATCAAGACAGTACGGAAACGTTACAACAGCTAGAATCGGAGAATTTGAAGGAAAATGATGCAGATTCAGGCACTGGTTCTACGGCTGATAACAGCAGCATTGATTTGAACTTGTCAATTTCTAGTTTCCTTAGTAAAAACAAAGAGACAGGATCGATATCTTTGCAGGTAAGTGCAATCAATCATACAATTTTTAATGTAAAATTCTATGTGACTGTGACCCTAAAATTATCTCCAAGTTTGACCTTTGCAACAAAGACAATTACTGAGCAAGAAACTAGTATGACAAATAAATACAAAACTTTATAGAAACCAGTGTATTCTAAATTGCACGCTCTAGCCGTGTCTGGATTGTGTGCAGTTATGCAGCAAAGCTAGAAGCTACAGAGCTGCTAAGTATCTTCTTATTTTAATGCATAATTGTAATTTAAAAATGTGGACTAATGAATAACAGGAGGTTTAACTATTAAAGGTGAAGATTTATGAATGGCTCTAGTTCAGAGCTGGTACTCAAGATGATTAGTTCAGTGCCTTACTTTCGCACAGAATCTGTATTTAACTGGACAAATCTCTTATATCATCTCGTCTTACACTGAATTAGAT
>JANHGB010015093.1:0-20458 GCA_026283785.1 Coracopsis vasa | reverse complement strand
GACACAGCATCCCCTGGAGCTGCCCCATGGCTGCGGCTGCAGCCAGGGAATGTGGCTCCATTTGTCTTCTTTGCCCTACTCGTGTGTCACCCAGAAGAGTGCAGCTTAGGGTGAGGAAGAAGGAAGTGCTGACAGCCTTCCCCCGCGCATGGTGCTCCTCAGCACAGTCATACTGGTAACCTCACGGCCTCCTATCTGCAAACGTATCTGTTTGGGTGGTCCCTTGGTCAATCCAGTCGTAGTGATGTTGGTGGGAGTAGGCTCACCTTTCCTGCAGATGCTATCTTGGGAATGGTGTCCTTCCAGAGCTTTCACTTGTCTGCTGTTGGTGGACAGTGCTGGCTCAGGCCTGACACCTTCCCGAGGTAGGAGGAGATGAGCTTCATGCTACCGGGAGAGGCAACCTGCTGCACTCCTGGCATGCTGGTAGCTGTGGAAAGGCTTGGTAAAGGATGTCTGACAGTGCTTCTGTTGACTCACTATCTCTGCTTCACATTGCTACCAACCCAACACCTGAACTGTGAGTCTTTTGAGGTTAAAGACCACTAGCTCTGTTGTAGCAGATGTCTTGCACTAGTGTTTACTATCTGAGTCTTGCACAGAAACTCTTGACAAGGTTTGCTTCACAGCACCACTCCTACCTCATGGCTCCCGCTGTTGAATCAAAGCAGATCACAGAAAGATGCCAGGTTAAGTATTTGTCTTATGCGATCGAGGCTGCTTCTGCAATCTTGTTGCTTAGTAAATATGAAGATATTCTGCTCTGCATGATCTGGAAGATGGAAGAAGTTCAGAAGACTGTTACAAAGACCAAAGTTTTGGGAAAGATGAAAGGGGAAGAGGCGGCTAAATGTGGCTTTGTCGTTTCGAATAACTGAAGGAAATCTATTTTCTGTGTTTGCTTGGTTTTGTTTATCCCAGATTGGCCAACTGCTCAATTTGTTTGTATGTCTGGATACCATCTGGGCTTACGTGATGTATGTCAGCAGGATGTGGTGTTCTATCTTGCCAGCAAAACTTGTCCCAGGCACCAGTCTGTCCTAAGCCACACTGTACAGCAAATGCCTCCATCCCAAACAGGATAAAGTGAAACTGAACATGAGGTTTTGCCCAAGTGGCAATGTGCTCCGTAATCAAGAAAGCAAAGGCAGAGGTCCAGCAGTGTGAGCTTGAAGGCATGTTTGGCATATTTGGTCTAGGCTTGGCACTGGCAGGAAGGGTGTTTAGCCACATGAACCACACGCCTGAAGATGCAAAAGCTATTCTCAGCTCTTACTCTGGATTTTGTTTCTGAAGAGCTGCCTCTGTGTGGTGAAATGGAATGGGTGAACCAAGATGTCACAGTATCAGGGCCAGATGGTTTGTGCTCTTGTCCTGTGAGTCTTGGGAGCATGACCTGAGGCTGTGTACCTGGAGGAGACATGCCTGCATGCTAGTGTCTTGTCTGCCATGCAAAGATAGCACAGAAGATTCCACAGGGCTGTTCTGAGAGTCTGGAGGTGGGGAGGTCAGCACTTCTGTGCCCCTTCTGTTCTAACACGCTCTGAGCACTCTGCTTTCAGTCAGACCCTGCTGTACCCCAGTGTCCCTTTGCAGCTTCTGGTCATTTGGTGCTGGGCCGTTTGCTGTCTTTGCGTGCTGAGGTTGTGTTTGGATGCAGGACTGGAACACTCTGCAGTTTGAATTTCTTGTCTCAGCTGGGGGCGGGTGAGCGTGGGCCTGACCTTCTTATGTAGCCAAACCTGAGCTGTGTCGGATTTGGAACCTGTCCTAAAATGTATTCGCTTGTCAGACTGCCACTTCCAAAGATGACACCTCGTTGCTCAGGGCCTGCCCCGGCGCTGGAGCTGCATGTGGCAAAGCATGGGCCGGGCGGGAGCCTGGCCTGCTGCAGCGTGACTGGGGGTATGTAGATCCAAGGGTCTTCCTGCCCTGCTTGCTGCGGGAGGGACTGGGCTGCAGTGTGTGGTGCGGGTCGGTCCCACCCCTCAGCCCTGGTGCTGGCAGCCCCATGCCCACAGCTCTGCAGTTTCTCTGTCCCCTCTCACTCTCTATGGCCCCTTTCCTCCAGATACATTTGAGCACCTCCACGTTGCCCAGTTGCTGCGCCGTTTTTCCTCTGACTGTGCCACGAGCCGGAACATCTCCCTGGATGCCGCTCTAGCCCATCACCTCCAGCACTGCTCCTACCATCTGCGCCTCTTCAGGAGCTGGCTGATCTCAGGGCAGGAGGACTTGGAGTGTCTTTACGGTACTGCACGCTGCAGCTGCCTTGGTCCCATGCTCTTGTAGCTGAGCGGGGACCACTGCTTGAGAATGCAAAGTATGCTTTGCTTCTAAAAAAGGAAAGCATTTCCCTCACTGCATCCCTTACATCTCTGGGCTGCTGCTGCAGCAAGCTGTGTGGGCTGTTGTACCCTGCAGTTTTGGAGCCTTAGGCAGTAGCCTTTCTACATAGAGCCAGTGCTCTTTGTGTGGCTGTAAACTGTGTTCTTTCCATCTCTGGCAATTGTTCATTGCCTTCTTCCTTTAGCCAGGATAAGCCCTTCAGCTTACTTCAGGTTAGACACTGAGCAAGTACTGATGTGATGCCAGGCTGACATGAGAGCTCCGTGCAGGTCTCGGTGAGGTACCACAAGGCGCCCCATTATTAGCAGAAGAACCGAAGTGAATAGTAGGACTATGGGGAGGAAGAAGCTCAAGGAGGTGCTGCAGCTGGTCACATGCGGAGTGAACTTGCTGTGGAAATTTTGGAGGAGTGCTTGTGGGATTTTGTTGTTTCTAGAGAAACGGAGTTAAGAGAGGGTAGAAACTGAGCTTCTGCGCGGCTGCATTGCATGGCGTCTGTTCTGCCTGGTAGGAACTTTGCAGTGTGTCATGTCTCTGGTGGGAAGAGGTAGGCGATTTCAGCATTGAATCTAGCTGTTTCAGATCACAGCTTCCTGCTGTTTCTCTGGTGTTTTTCAGGCTTTGGCACGGATGGGAAGTTTGATGCATTGAGGTCTCAGTGCTTCTAAGACAAGCAGGAAGATTCCTGTCTCAGAGAGGCAGCTACCTAAGGCTGGCTGTTAACATTTACCTGGCACCATAAAACCTGCTTGGTGCATGTGGCTTGCTACACTGTGTGATGTGATGCATGGACCTCCTTTTTCATTCAGACCCATAAGTGTAAGGGGCAGAGACAGTGCAGCTTTCCATGAAGTGAAGCAGCAGGATCAAGTGGTTTCAGAGCTTGAAAAAGGAGATTTTTTTCTTACACAGTCTGTTTTTCTCTCAATATGGCCCTTTCTGTCAAGTTGACAATTTGGAAATGGCAGTTGCTTTTCATATATAATTAGAACAATCCTTGGTATCCTAGCAACAAACAGTAAAGGGGAGCAAAGTTGCTTCAAGGGGAGAGATGCTAGGACTCAGCAGACTGCTTCAAAGCCAAAGCTGAGCTTCTCTTGTGAGCTCCGGTGGGAGGAGAAATGGACTCGGGGCTTTGGGCAGCAATCTGTCACGTACTGAGTATGGTGCTGGGTTGTGCAGCCTGCCCCAGTGCAGCCAAATGCCCAAGTTGAGTACCTCAGCATGGCAGCCTTCCTGTGTGGGAATCTGATCTCTGCAGTCAGCTAGTTGCTTCTTGCTGTTCTCTCAATCTCGTCAAGCTCACAGCTAATTAGAATGCTTGGGATTCCTGCTGGGGCTCTTCTCAGACCAGGGGTGTCTCTGGTCTCTGTAGCTGACAGCCCAACTTCCCCTCCTTGTGAAAACTGCCTACTCCTAACCATTCTTTCTTAGCTTTCAACTGTACTTGTATCCACACAAAGCAAGCATGAATTAAAAGATAGAATCTGGGAGTTAATAGTATAAGTTGGCATCCATAGTTGGAAAGATCAACAGTAGAGCTCTGAAGCAATCTCTCTGGAAACCTGTCCTTTTCTATGTGGGAAAAAGAAGAGTGTGAAGTAAGTCCCTGTGGGTAATGAATTACAACGCTACTGAAACCAAAGGTCAGCTGTGGAGGAGCAGAGGACGGCCCTGTGATAGTGAGCGGGCAGTAAACCACCTGGTGATGTTCCATGTAAATAAATGTACATGACAAAAGGAAACAGCCCCAAGTTCAGATATAAAGCTGGGGGCTCTGATCTGACCATTACCACTTGGGATGATGTGAAAAAGGTAGAAATTTGCAGTCTGGGAAGGATGCTTGTGATAGTGGTTGGAGTGCTCTGGAGAGGGGTGGTGGGGATCCGAGTTCAGTGTCTGCTCCAGTGCAGGAGCCGGGAGGTTTCTACTGAATTGAATAGAAGCAGCTTCAGGCAGAAGTGATTTTTCTCACACAGAGTTGAAACCCCTCACCATGGTACATGGGGTGTCAGGAGCTTAGCTGAGTGGAAGGGGAGACCAGAGAATATGGAAAAGGCACATCAGGTTCAGAGCAGTTCAGAGCATTTCTAAGCCATAGGTCAGTGGGGTTTGTGGGATTGCTCGGGGGAAGGAGTCACTGCCTGCTAGAGTCTCCTAGAAATCTAGGATTGCCTGGTTTTGATGGAAGATGTGAGGCAGGTGCAGGTCTCCATTTGCTTTATAAAGTATAGTGTGCTAGATGATGGCTGCGAAAGGGTTCTTGTACCCAAATCAGGTTCTTACTGCCCTTATGAAGTGCTGTGTGTTGGTACTAGGTGGCTCTGAAACAATGTTACTGTAAGGGGAAAGTCACTCCCTCCTTGAACCTCTGGAAGACTTCATGAGCCCTGATTACGCTGAGTGGACTTCGTGACAGCGTGCAGGAAAGCGTGCACTTGCCAAGAACATGAAGGCCTGGGGTGAAGAGTTCAAACTGGGGCGCAGCTAACTCGGCCATAACCCGAGTGGGCCTTCAGCTCTGGCATCAGTGTGCCTGGGAGAGTCGAAACAGAACTTGCAGTCCTCTAGTGGAGCTGTACCCCTGGTGCTCCTGCCTGCAGAGTGGCTCTTCAGGCAGTACCATTCACTCTGCTGCTGTGTCAGGATGTTGCTGCACTATCGATTCAGGGTGGAGAGTCTCACATAGCTGCTCCCCCACATCACACACAGTCGCCTTGGACATCCAAGATAACATACTTAGCAGACTCCTCTGCCTGGTCTAGCTTAAGGTTTTTCCCATAACCAAGTCTTGTTTTCTTTAGTCTAACAGATGATTTCTTCCTATTTTACTGAACAAAAGTTTTGGGGACATAACCACGCTGTGCTCCTCACCTGGAGAAGATTACAGTGGACTTTGGGATTCATTTTTATCTACTCTGGTCAGCAGATCTGTGCCACATGCCTCCCCCTCCAGGGCAGACCTCACTCTGAAGGGAGCAGATTGCCCTCTGCGTTTTAATGCAGTTAGTATAGTCAAACCTGAACAAAATGAAAGCTGAAACTCATTCCTCTCTGGGTTGCTGTATGACTTTGGTACAAAATGAATGGAATTCTGTCTGATTTCTTATGCTGTTGTCAGCATCACAGACTCCTGCCCTGCAAGCCCCAGGAAAAGGCTTTGGGAAGCATCCGCAGTAGCCAGGCAGTTGGCACCTGTTGGGACCTGTCTGGCTGGAAAGGGTCCTGTGGTTTGCACTAGTGCTTTATTTTTGTTGCCCTTCCCAAAGATGTGGGTTCTTTGTTAATCATGTGTGGTGCAGCAGTGTCCAGAGCTGCTGTGATGCATGTAAGGATTACGGTCTGTAGTGGTAACTTCTGCTGTGGCTCTGCTGTGGTGCAGGATGCTGCCTCTCCCAGCAGCTAGGCAGGTAAGGGAGGTGTGCAGGGAAGTGGGCTGCCATGCACAAATGAGAGGGATTCCTCAAAAATAGTAGTGCTTCACCTTGAGAAGGAAAACTTTTGCTTTTTCCTCCAATGGCTTCAGACCAGTTAAGTGCCGCACTGCTGAGCTGTGCGAGTAGGCATCAACCCCTTGGGATACAGGTATATCCCTTCACATCAGCAGTGTTGTCAGTGTCACATGTTTGCTTTTTCCTCTTTTTACTAAAGGAGTGCCCAATCACTTGGATCCCCATCTGTGCCTCCAGTGTATCTTCCACCTATGTTGCTTTGCCCTGTGTTATAGTCAAACTTCTTCCCTTTTCCTCTGGAGACCCCAACAGCTGAGCCAACTTTGGTCCCTCATAAAACAGATTCTGTTGTGAAATGACATCAGCCTCATACTGTGGTGCTCCACAACCATCTCCACACAGCAAGGTGTTAAGTCTTGTCCTTTATCTCGCTCTCCCAGAATGCCCAGGAGAAAATAATGAACAGATACTGTTCCTTTTTCAGCACATGCACTCTAAGGACTCTCAGCAAGGGACAAAAGAGTATGGTATTTTTCCTGTGTCTTGTATTCCTTCATCCTAGCCAAGGATTTGTTACCTTTCATGCCTTAAATTGATGTTTGCAGGCCCTTTGTGGCATAGGTAACCTCCCTGGACTGCCTGGAGGGTTCTTTATCTCCAGTAGCTATTACAGCAGTGTCTCTGCAGCACTGCAACCTGGTGATGATCTGGTCTGCAGCCTCCTCATACTGCATGTGGCTTTGCTTATCTGCTGGCTCATGCTCCTTGCCTCTTGCAGAACTGGGTTAGATGAGCAGATCGGAGCAGAGACTTTCCTGGAGGTGACTGGAACAGTGACTACACTTAGCAGATAATCTAGGTTGGTTTAAGTCTTCCCCTTAGGTGCTGTCAAGCTGTAAAGATTAATTATAGCCTGCCAGTGTGCTGGGCAGCAATCCTGACACAGTAAAGCATCAAGAGCTGTTGTACTTCTTGCATTTCAAAATAATTTTCCTTCTCTGTAGGAGACCCAATTCCTTCCCAGGGTCTTTCTGAGCTCCTCTGTTGAGCTAGGAAGTTACAGAATCGGAAGCCTAAGCTTGAGTTTACAGGCCTTTAAACTCAAGAGCTGTAGAGCAGGAGGAGGCCTCATTCCCGTATTCTCAGAGACTCATTCATTTCTTCCTTGCTCCTCTGACACTTTCAGGTTGGCTTGGTTCCACAAAACCTTGCCAAGAAGCTTGAATGAAGAGGAAGATGCTTTGTGATAATACTCCGCTGGCTTGAGCAGCAAAGAATTTACTGTGAATGGCTGTGATGCAGCATAGATCTGAGCAAGTGTCTTAAATGTTGAGATACATATTTCTACTAATTCTGGGTTTGCTGGCAGTGAAGTCTTGTTAAGGGGACAAATACTTCAAACATTGCCCATCCCTTACTGGGGATGCAGGCTGTGAGGTAGAAGTGGAGGCTCTGCTGCTCCCTGTGTCTGTAGCAGCATGCACTGCCTTGCTGATGGGACGAGGGGGGTTGTGCCAGGCTGGGCCAAGGTGGTGGGTCCTTCTGTAGGTGTTCTGTTGACTTCTTTCAAATCTTGTGTAGCTTCTGTAAAGCATGGGCACTGTGCTAAGTTCTCCAACATAGCTATATAGTTTAGCAAAAGGGTCACAGGCTTTGCAGCAAACACGCCTGCTGCTAAGATACGTTTCTTCCTCTTCCCCCTCCTTCTGCGTGTGCCTGGACGCTTGCTTTCAGGTCTGTTATTGCATGTGGTTGCCTAGCGGTGATTTTCTCGGCCTGGAAGAGGTGCCCTTAGGCCTGAGTGTGCCTGTTTGATCCACAGACTGCCCAGCTCCTTCAGCTATGAGTGGTCCTGCATGGATTTAGATTGCTGTTTGCTCTATTCATTTTCTGATTGGGTTTCTTTCCAGGTTTTGAAGGCTGTTCCATGGTTCCCACCATTTATCCCCTGGAGACCCTGCACAACTCCCTCTCTTTGCGACAGGTCAACGAGTTCCTGACAGCTGTGTGCAGGAGCTGCAGTGAGTCGCATGTCCAGTCTACTGCAGGTACTGGTGAGGTGGGCTTGTCTCTGAGTGAGCCAGAACAGAGTTGAGGCAAGGAGAGCGTTTGGTCTTCTGCGTTAATGGGACAGATCAGCCTGACAGGACTGGCAACAAAACAAACCAACCTGTTCTAGGGTGTTGTAGCCCAGGAGTGAGCTGTGGGATCCAGCTGACAGCCGTCTGAGGCCACTTGCTTGAGAGCCAAGTGATCGGTCAGGTCTGTCTGTAGCTGATAAGTTCGATGACATGGATACAAACTCCAGCTTTGGAAATCTTAGCCTCCGATTCCCAGAGCTGATGGACAGGCATGGCTCTGAATCTGCACTGTTCTTGAGCCCTTCCGGGAGTGCCTGCTTATAGCTGCTGGGCTACAAGCCATTCCTTTATGTCTGTCTGAATATTACTGATCTGTGTATTTCTTTTCTTGAAGCTTTGTTTGATTCAATGATTGGCAGCCAGATACCAGGAGACCCCTTTATGTCCCAGCGAATCCTGTCATCATCCTCTTTGCCATTGCGCCAGCGTTCGGATAAGCCCCCTTGGTGTGAGTGTTCCCTTCTTCATCACGGGTCAATGTGATGGTGAGGGAGGGAAGTAAAGGGTAGCAAATGGTGGAAGCTAAATATTCGTGCTCAGGGTTTCTATGCTCTGCCCTTGAAGGAACGGAAACAGAAAAGGGAAATAAGTAAAAGGGAAAGTAGTCATACTTTCCAAAGAAAGATGCAAAAAGGGACTTTCTGTGGTATTGTATATCCTGGGGACATGTGCTGTTAGATGGATGCTATCTCTCCAGACATCCTCTGCTTTGTGCACTAGGACATGGAGGGCCTGAATGCACCTCATTTTCATCTCCGGTTTTGTGATACTCAGTGGCATATGGCCAGCTCAGTGTTGGCACATGGAAATACCTTCTTTTCATAACCAGCCACGTCCATGCCTCACCCAGAGCTCCATGCAGGGCAGCCCATCATTTAGCTCTTCACTTACAAGCTTTTCTGCATCCCCTGGGCCTATGTGTCACAATCTCAGCAGAGCTGGTGACTGTTGTTAGCTCCCTTTGCAGATCTGACTGGAACTCGAATGGTAAAGGATTAGCCAGCAGTTGCACAGTGAATGTCTTAATAACACAAGTCAAGGTTGCCACTGAAGGAGCAATCCTACTCTTCTCCTGGCTGTAGACTCTTTGTGCCAGGAGTAGAGAGTGTTTGTGTAGGCAGCAAGGTCAGGGAACTGATCTGACTGGAAACAGTTGTTTAATCCTCCTCCCTTTATTGGATTAGATATAATCTAGATCTGTTCTCTAGTTTTGCTCATTGTACAGTATAAGACAAGAATAAGCATTAGTGGAGAATCCGTACTTCTTCTTCCAGTGGTTATGTGCTTCAGGGGTTATGTACTTGGGTTTTCCTCAGCCGAGCTGCCAGAAGTACAGGCAGGGGCAGCTGCAGGCCCTGGCCAGGTTGTATGGCACATAGGCTACCCTCACCTACTTGCTGTAGCACTGTGGGACTGCAACAGCTTGGGTCTGCCCAGACTTTGGGCTGGGGAAATGTCAGCTGATTTCTGAAGGTTTTTCTTCCTCTTTGCAGACAGCAGTGGCCCCTCCAGTACAGTCTCCAGTGCAGGCCCATCCTCCCCAACCTCTGTGGACAACTGCGCTCGCTTCAGCTTCGCTGAGAAACTTTCCATCAGTCCCCCAAAAAGTGAGGAGCAGCTGAATAGCCAGTCCCCTGAGCAAGAAGAGGGACAGCTGCCAGGCAGAGGGCTTGACGTGGAGGTGAAGGTGTCTGGGTTGTTGGAGCCAAATGCCCCAGAGACCCTGACCTGGAATAAGGCCCCAGAGCCAGGCAGGGTCCTGGAGCTGTGTGAGAAGGAGCTGGCGGAGAAGAACTCTAACCCAGAGAAAAGCATGGTGGAGCTGGATGAAGAAGAATCACCTGGGGAAATGTTAGAGCCAAGTAACACAGGGAACCCAGAGTGTGGTGCAGGGTCTGATGCAAGGCTGGCTGGGGAGGGAGTGAAGTCAGGTGAGGGGTGTGTAGGGGGAATGACTGGCCTGGATCAGTCAGGGCTGTTTAAGGAGGGCTTGGTGCTCTGCGAAGAGGAGCTGCTGGGAGAGGTCCTGGACCCAGAGCATGTGGGCAAGGAGCTGCTGGGGGACAGTGCTATGCCAGGCCAGGGGCAGCCCCTGCCTCCTGAGAGAAATGTGGAGGAGCTGCAGCTGCAGTGTCAGGGGAATCAGCAGAATTAGTGGCTCACCGGAGAGCAAACTGCAAGCGCTTCTAGCCTGGAGACAGCCCAGTTTCCCGCACAGCACCACATACAGCCGGCTGTCTACAGCACAGAACAAGCCATGTCCCAAGGCCACAGGACTTTGGGGTTTGAAAGAGTCTGATCTGCTCCTCCACAAGCCAGCTCTTTGCCATTTGGCATGAGACAATGCCCCTCTGCCTTGTTAAGTGAACAACAAATGCATGGCACCTCCATGAAACAGGGACATGGGGCTGCACTGGTGTCCCAAGGGCTGTGTGCTTGCTGGGACAGCAAAGTTAAAGGATGGGTACAGCCAAGGCTTTTGGGGTGGTAAGTCCAAAGGGGACAGATGCTCCTTTGAGATTTTTTGGCCCATAGCCTACAGAGAAAAGCAGTCTGGGCCCAGAGCAATCAGATCCATCACAACCACCAACCTCCTCTCCGTTCCTTCCTTCTTCCTCTCTCAGTTCCCATTACTGGCCACGAAGAACAGGTCCAGAGAGTCCCTAGCAGGAAGACTAGGAGAAGCAGAAAGCACTCTGAGTGAGTGTGGGAAGGAGAGTAGTGAGGGGATGAGGTGCAAGACTGCCACTTGCAAGAAAACATCTCTTTGGTGTAGACTTTGATGTTTTCCCGCTGGGCTGTGGCAGGCAGGCGGGAGCCTGGGGATCCAGCCTGAGAGAGGTGGGCAGGGAGGACACACACGGGTTTTTTCTAGTCCCCAAGGGTCAGGCAGGGCACAGCTCTGAAGTCTTGGTGACAGAAATTTAAAAAAAACTGCTATTTGAACCAATCAGGATTATTAGAAACCATTAAGGAGATATCTTTAGTATATGTAAAGAGAAAAGTATTTAATACATATTTATGTAAATGACTTGTAAGCACAAGCCTGAAGGCAAGGTTGATACGGGTGTCCCTGCTGCATCCTGAGTGCAGGCCAGGGCTGTGCCTCCTGCGCCTCCTGTATTTGTGGACAAGTCTGTGTTTGTCTGTAGCTAGGACCTGTATTTCTGTGAAGCTGTGCCCAAAGATATCCACGCTGTATTGTGATGATGATGTGTGTTCACAGTAAATTGATGCTGTGGGTCCAACGTCTCTGTCTCTGATGCTGACTTGGGCAGCAGTGTGTGTGAGGGAGCAAGCCCTGCTTGTTCTCTGCTGTCCGGAGGAGGAACTGTGACTGAAGTCACCACTGAAGTGAGTGCATAGGCATGGGGCTGTGCTCCAGAAGGCCACATACCTCTTTTCCTCCGGTCATACTGGGGGGAGTGGTACTGGCTCCCCAGGTCCCAGGGTCATTTGTGGTAGAACAAAAACACCGGGTCAGTGTGCTCAGCTCCTTTCTCTCGGTCCACAGCTCACTGTCATTAGCAAGCACATCCTGTGGCCAGTGTCTTCTTCCTCACACCTGATAACCCCTACCTGCCAGGCCAGGCATTCCAGAAAGGTCACGTTCACTTGCACTTGCAGTGCAGTAGTTGAACAGTGTCTGGAATGCAGGATCGTGTGAAGGGCAGGCCTGGCTGCCCTCTCCTGCAGGCCTATGGGAGAAGGGGACCTGCTGTAGGGAAGCGCCCTGGCTTTTGTTGGCAACCCTGCTTTAAAGACCTGGAGGAACAGAGGCCTTGCGTGGTGCCGGGGGCCTGAGACCGCAGGCACCTGCACTGCGAGGTGGCAGCAGGAGCATGGGAGGCAGAACAGCACCAGATCCCGTACCCCCCAGGGTCAGTAATGGTGGGAATGACAATGGGAAGCAGCTCACAGCCACAGCTCCGCTGTGGCTCTGCAGCTCAGTGAGAAATTGGGCCCAAGAGAGAGGCCAGAGGAGTTTTGTGATGAAAAATACAAACCTCCATATCCCTAAATTTAAAGGATTTCTATAAATTCTAATTGGTGTCTAATTTCAGCTTCTAACTGTATCTTTTGGTTGCTGGAGTCCTCTAGCCAGAAATTAGCTGCGTTGGTACTTTGCATAGTGACAATACTGTGATGTTTGTAGGATCAGAGGGTAACAGGAAGACAGGCTGGTGACTTGTGGCTGGTGGTGCTTGTGCTGTGGGAGCAGAAGTGCTGAACTCAAGGGCAGGTACTGTCCTACAGGCAGCTGAGAAGAAAGCTGGGCTGCCTGCAGTGATGCAGGAGCGGGGCTCTGGGCTGTGTCTGCTCTCTTGCACAGACATGCCAAGAAGGGATGGTGCCCTTTATTTTAAAAGAGCTGCTTATTGGCTGCCTGTGTCGAGAATGGTCTTTCATGATGCTGTAATGCTTCAAATGCAGACCTGCAACATGTGAAATCTGAGCACTGACCATCTTTTCTTAGCAGTGTCTTTACCATGTTTTCTTGGCTTAGCAGCAGGAGTGATTAATCCACAAAGCCCTTTCCAAACAGAAGGGTGGTGTAA
Source organism: Coracopsis vasa (assembly GCA_026283785.1). NCBI lineage: Eukaryota > Metazoa > Chordata > Aves > Psittaciformes > Psittacidae > Coracopsis > Coracopsis vasa. The sequence continues at coordinate 7,957 of JANHGB010015093.1, read as the reverse complement.
GGAAGGGCTGGGACTCACAAAGGGAGGAGGGGGGAAAGAAAAGGATGGTTGCACGGTTTCTGAGCACAGCAGCAGAAGCTGGTATTTTTGGCTTAATCTTGCCAAAGCTAGTTCCTGCTCCTCAAATCTATGCTAATGCAGCTTAAGGTGCACTTTCAAATGCCTTTGGGCTGCATAGATAGTGATGTGCACAAGTGGCTGCTGCATGGTCCTGCGTCTCTGGCTGGGTGTAGCCACAAACTTTGCCTGCAGTGGTTGGGGTAGTTTGGATCAGGCTTGCCAAATCCCGGGCAGATGTAACTAAGTAAAACTCTTTTTTTGAGTTGTTGACAGTGTATGCAGCAGGAAAACAGTACAGAGACATGGCCCAGGCCGTGTGGCAGAACAGGCAGCAAATACCAACTGTCTGTGCCAAGTAGCCAGAGTACAGCAATGGCCTGTGCACTGTGGAAAGTGGCAGGCCGCCTCTCAACCAGTCCTTATTGCTGCAGGAAGGGTCGGGCTGTGCAGCGTGTGCAGGGTTTGGGCTTTGATGTTTCAAGGTCCAGGCAGCCCTGAGTGTTGAAAAAACCCCAAACTCAGTATTGCTGCTTTTGCCTTGGACACTCCCCTGGTGCACCAGTTGGCAAATACGGAAGGAGCTGATTAAGGAAGGGCTATATCATTGCCTTACTGGGACCTGTCTTTTGATTATCTGTTCTTCTGGTTTCTCAGAGCCATGCCTCTTCCCCACAAGTTACTAATCCTGATCTCCCTCCCCAAGTCCTGCACAGCAAGTGACAGACACAGATGACCAATAGAGGACGCTGGTGTCTGCCCTTGGTGTGAGGGTCCTATGTGTCTGCTCCTCCTGCGGTCCAGGACTGTTGGGTCCAGTGCTGCTCAGCAAATGGCTGCTCTGTTGCTGGCCACAGGGGGACAATAGGCCCAGGAGCTTGAAGGATTGCTGCTTGCCTCTTCAAGTTGCTCTGCAGGAGGGTCCTTAGGCTCCCACCACTGTACACCTCTGGGAAGGGCATGTACAGTCACAACCTCTCAGTGAGCAAGAGCATGGCCATGTCCATATGCTTGCTTAGTTGGGAAGCAGCTGTGGAAATAGTTCCTGGTTTAGGATAATGGTTTGTGGTTCCTCCCCTGTCAGCAGCAGTTTCGGCAGCTGCCCTGAGCTCTCCACCACATGCTGCACAAGCTGTGCCATGCTCCGTGGCCACGATGTCCTCTCTTCTGAGGGCTGTGGCCCAGTACCTGCTGTCCTTTTCCCTTGCGTTCAGCTGTGCCATTGTGTCTCCTCCTGAGGACGCCCAGGCAGGAGCAGAGCTGAGCAGGCAGCAGCGCTCCAGCACCGGCAGAGCACAGGGCTGCTGCCCTCGCTTCCTGCTCAGTAGCTAAAGAGCTGAAATCAAGTGCCTCCCGCTCCAGCGGTCCGTTTGGAGTGCTGCAGAGGTACGAAGGCCCACTGTTACAATGGGCATTGGCAGCATGGGATGCCCCATCAGTGCCCCCAGGCCCTGAGCCAAGTCCCTCCTGCCTTCCCCAGGACCAGAGATGTGTCTGGTCCAAGGAATGCCGGCAGTGCTGGTCAGAGCTGCCATTCCCAGGAGTGCAGGGCCTAGCAGAGGCCCACCATGGAGAGTGTGAGCAGGAGCTGCAGCGGCAGGACAGGTTGTGCCGGGCTCCACACTGGAGCACCAGGGGCTGCATCTCTGGCTGGGCCCTCAGCTGAGGTGCGGGGGGCAGGGGGTCCCAGGTAGGCTCCATGCCCCTGTGTCAGTGCAGGTGGGGTGTTAGTGGCAAAGCTGGGGCTCACCTCAAATCGTGGAGGGGAAGGAAGGCAGCAGCATCCCTGTATCCCTGCAGGGACTCACTCAAAGAACAGTTTGAAACCGCTGGAAGTGTTCTTGTTCGCAGTTAATGTGGCTTTATTATGAACGTGTTGGGCTCCTCTCTTGACAGCAGTTAGGTACAGAGTGTTTCACATGGAAATGAGCAAAAGGACAGAACTTGAGGAACTAAATTCAAAAAGAAACATGATGCTGAAGAAAAGAACCAGGGCTCTGTTCTTAAGACGTTTAGCATAGAAGCTAGGAGCACAGGTTGCCATTTCAATACAGTTAAGACGTTCACTTCTTTAATTATAGGTTTAAAATAGTATTTTGTACCTATTACATACAGGAAGATTACGCGTTGTTGCCCACATGCAGAAACAAGCAAAAGCAGAGTTTAACTCTTTCTCTCTATAGTTTTGTATAACCTCTGGCTCTGGATGGGTTCTGCTGGCTCCTGCAGGCTCAGCAGGGGCAGAATCTTTACAAATTGGCATTTTTACAAGGTTTTTTTTCCCCATAGTCTTTTAAGATGGAGGGAGGGAGGGGCAGGTGAGGAGAGGGAGGGGAAGGAGAGAAGTTGAAGGGAGAAAAGGCGGACACAAAAGACTAAACAGAACGTGTGGCACCTTGAGGAGGACGCAAACTGGTGCAGGATAAAGGTGTCCAAGCAGCACAGCTGCAGTGAGCAGCAGCACCGAGCACATGGTTTTTGCTGGAATATGTGCCAGTGACCACACTCCTGCCTGGAGGACGCAGGCACCTTGCAAAGCCTCACTACTACTGCTGCTTAGTCACAATTGCTTCAAGTTTAAAACTGAGAAACATTCATGTGTGGGTCTATCTAAAGTTAGTGCATTAGCTTTTACACCTAGCCACGCTTCGGGATCCAGAGAGCCAGTCAATGAGGGTCACATTCGTTCCTGCACTGCTGGCAGCAGCCCACTGCAGGTGAGCCAGGAGCTCCCCCTTCTTCCCCAGCAGTGTCCAGGGGCAGCAGGAGCAGCTGTGGTACCACCTGCAGTCGCTTGCCATAACCAGCACTCATGGACACTAACCCCATTGGGTTACAGAGAATGACATTTATTCTTCTGGCAGACACACTGTGATTTCAAGGTTAAAACGAGTACATCACAGGGCAGGGATTTGCTAAGTCCCCGAGTGAGCTGACATGCTCCTAACAAGGGCTTTGCTGAGCCTCAGCCTTGTGCTGCAGCCGCTGTGGCTCAGACATGGCTGCGCCGGCTGCAGGCAGAGCCCTGCTGCTGCCAGCAGGTTCTCTGTGGCCTTTGTATGTTGCTGTTCAAATTGCAGCATCTAAGTATTTGCGCTGAGAAACCTCTGAACTAAGAGCACATGGTGTCATGTCAGCATGTATAAATTAAAATATTAAATCCACACAAAACTCAGCTTAACGTCAAAAAATAAATATATAAATTAAATGCAAAATAAACAATTTCCCTAGAAACTCCATTTTAATCCTAGGAGCAAGTTTCTAAGCAGCATTTTCTTTGTGTCAGCTGCCAGCAAAGAAGCACTGAGACTGATGTATCCCAGGCAAGCACAACACAGGGTCCTGGATGCTTATTATGAAGTCAGACCTTGGCGTTGGGCCAAGCGCAGTGGGTGACACAGCAGATGCAAATACCTTTGAGCTGTATGTCAAGCCTTGCAGTACTGCTTTCTAGCCCATCCCTCCTTCCCCAGAGCACACCCTACTGCCACTCTTTGTCTCACAGAAAGATAAACGCCATCTTTGTGATAAGTTCCTCTTGCAATGCTCTCAGATTCTAACATTCCTGCTGCTCTCCCTGCAGGAGCTCCACAGCTGGGATGGGTCTGGAGACTAAGGAGGCTCTGGGTGACTGTTAGTAGCAATGATGCACTCCGGGCTACACTCGTGCCAGGATGGCCAGCGAGCAACACCCACAGTAGGTGTGCCAGCAGCAGTCTGCGCGGTGCACACAGGACTGTTTAACAGCACCTCCACTATGCTGGCAACAGGACTCTGCTTCTCCCTGCATCTGGCGTGGAGGGCCTGAGAGCAGCTACACTTGCTAAACTACTTTCCCCAAGTGTTTTTGGAAGGGGTTCTCTTTCCTTACACCACAAGTTCTGTTCCCTACATCCTGGACACCCGGGGGACAACACAAAGCTTGAACACAGCTAAGAGCTTGGGCCAGTGGCATACAGGCAGCAAGTGACCTGCTGCTGCTGCAGAGCTGTTACACGCCAGCTACACCGGCCAGACACGAGCCTCTATCAGGTGGGTTCCTCAGCTGCCTCACCACAATCCTCAAGAAAGCCTTTGGTTTACAAGGACAGGGAGGTTTCTCATACATCTTAGGCAAACAGTGGCCGGGGTTGTTTCAGCCCTTCTACTTAGAGGAGGCTGTAGTTGTGCGTTTGGATACTCTCCTTGTGTGACTCCTCAGGCAACAGCCCCTCTGTGCCTCCTACTGTCACACTGCTGATGTGCAGGAGTAAGTCAGCCACTCTGTGAGTGCAAAGCTCAAGTTAGCAGGTTAAGAATGTGCTCTTTGTAGCAAAGAACAGGTTGAACCCTCCCCTCCCACCTACGTCCCTAAAACTGTCCCTCATCCCAGTTCCTTGATCATAGCCAGCAGGTGAAGCAGGATGCTACAACCAAACACTTGGGACAGAAACCTGCAGAGAGAGCTGGCAAGCGGGGGTCCTGCCTAGCTGGAGTACAGGACCCTTGCTCAGAACACCACCTGTATGTTCAGGATGGGAGATGGAAGAATGACCTTCACTGTCACGTTACAGTTGGAGGGTTTTGCCTTCCCTCATTTCCTAGGTGCATTTTCTTTGCAGATTAGTTTTCTTCTCTGTCCCCCTACGCCCCATGCACTGTCTACATGCAGCAGCAGCACTTCAGCCCTCACCAGGAAGATGAGGTTTGTGGTGCTACAAGTTAAATGGCAAGGCAGCCAGGAAGAGAGTAGAACAAGCTCTCACAGCAGCAAGGCAGCCAAAATAGTCTACAGAAACGGTACAGGCAGCCGAATAAAGCAGGGAAAATGAAAGTGCCCCTGGCCTGCAACTGCTCTTGCACAAATTCTCAGCTCAGTCCAGAATATTAGAGCCCTACACTTCTTTCTCATGGCATCCAGTGCTGAGCTAGATGGATACCCGATTGCCTGACAAATGGGAACCATGTAGAGGACTAAACCAGAGAAGAACTGGACTGTGATTAGATGGTGTCTCTGATGTTGCATCGGTGATTGGAGAGTCAATGGATGAACGCAAAGTGTGGAAGATTTAGAATTCGATCTTACAGGCTGGAAAAGATTCATCCTGCATCACAACAGTGCTGCTGCTTGCCAGTACCATGATGTTGAGCTCCTGCTGTTTCTCATGGGTCTGTTGGTACCATTCTCGTGTGACTTCAGTATCATGTGTTGGGATCAATGTCACCTGGGAAAAGAAAGCATCAGGAATGATTGTCTGAGAACACCTGCAGTGACAAACAATGCCCACAGGAGCTGAGGCTAAAATTTCCCTTTCATTTTGGAACACTGTACCCTTGGTACTTCTTGTTCTACTTAATGTCTTTCAGAGGTCAGGCAGAGCTGGTGCTTTATTTTATGCACTACCAGCACAATGGCTGCAAACTGGCAGGACTAAGATCTTAATGAATAAAACAGCTGCAGGGCAGGGGAAAGCATCACCCTGTGGAGCTCCTGAAACAGCCTTAGAAAGATCCCTCAGTGTGAAAATGAACAATTGGGAAAGTGTCACTGTTAATGGCCTGACAGTAGGCTTTATGTGCCTACTGACCCAACGTGTAACTCTGGGACCTTGAAATCCGAGGCTGCTTGATCTGAAAGAACATACACACTTTCTTGCACCTGACTTCAGAAAGAGTGCCTACCTGAAATGTCCTGCAAACTGAACTGAGCAAGAACCACGGGTAAGAACACTCTGGTTTCAAAGCACTAATAAAAAGCTGCTATCGGAAAGATTGTCAGTGGGCAACAAATGCCACTGGGTGTGGGACACTGTGATGAAAATACAAACTGTGATGGTGCTTGTTCTCGCTTGAGGAAGACAAGGAGGAATGTATGATCGCTAAATGCTTCCTCCCCTCAGAAGGAAAGAAGGACATACCTGCTTCCACTCACACCACTTTGGGGGTGTCCTCATCATGGGTACAAACAGTTACTCTTCTAAGATTGCAGAGCAATACTTCCCCAGTACCATTTGCTTCCTCTCAGTATGTCCTCATGTACTCCCTCTGGGTATCTCTGTGACACACACCTTCTCCCCAGCACTTGTGACACAAGTAGCATCACACACACTCCTTGGCATTCCAGTGACCTACCTGCAGGTTCTCCCCCCACTGAGACTTCCCCTCCAGGAGGGCATCCAACACTGCACGGCTTGGTTCTCCATTGGCTGCATCATTCCCACTCACAACATAATATGATGCTCGAACCCGCTTGAAGAACTCTGGATCCGTGTTCTTTCCACTGCAATGGTTGGGGATGTATGCCAAGTCCACATAGACAGGTGGACCCATGGGCACAGGCAAACTGCTCTTAGGACTATTGGAAGCTTTGGGGAAAAAAAAAAAAAGTAAAAGAGAGGCTATCAAAATCCTTCTGGAAAGGACAAACACTCAAATTAATACTGAAGGACTTGAATTCCAGAAAGCTGCATTTCCCCAGCAGCTGCAGCAACAAAAGTTAAGATTTATCCATTTATCTGCTGCTCATAGGTGACCTGGGTGTATTTCTGGACCACTGCTGTCACAACTCTTGGAAGGGAAAGGGAGTTCTGCTGTTCTTTTGAGAGGGACTGGAAATCTTTAGGCTCAGAAGCTTTTCCTGAAGAAGGGAAACAAAAATCTCCATTATTAGCTTTTGCAGAGTTGTCATTCCAATCAATATTTAGTACTGAATTTTGTGGTTTTTTTGCTAAAGAAACCCATTCTGATGGCCTTTATATGCTATCCTAAGGTATTACAGTAGCATTCTGGATGCTCCACACCGGCTTTCTGCCATCCCTGTGAATTGCTGCCATTCCAAGGACTTTATTGCTCTTTCCTATCAACCTTTTGTACCTCTTTTCTTCATTTGCTGCTGCTTACATTTATGAGATGAAGGATGGTCAAACAAGAGCTGTTATACTCAGCAATATATGCATATATATGTACACACACAACCCATAGTAGGACTGTCCCTCCTCTCCCTCTTGCTCTCTGTGGAATCACAGAGGCTTCTGTCCTCTTTTTCCTTCCATACACTATGATCTCTGGGTAGTCTCTTTTGTGAGCAAAAAGCCACTAACTACTAGGATAGACACCTCATTGTGCTGCCTGGCTGCTACACAAATAATCCCTTCCTTTCCCAGCCAGTCTTACGGATGCTGACTCCTCACCCCAAGTTTGTTTTGGGCAACTCACAGCACTGCTCCATGCACATCCTCTACATCCTATAACTTTGTCTCAACCCTCCCTTCAGACTCACATATCCAGGCACTGCAATTTGCCACTTCTTCCGTGCAGCACCTCCAAGATATGACTGTTCTGTACAGGCACTCTGTTAATACCCTGGTGCAGGCTCTCTCTTGACTGCACCCTATGTGCTTGTCAGTTGATCATGAGCATCAGCTCTCTCAGCTGTCAGTTCAGTCCACATTCCTTTGCAGAGCCCTCCTGGGCCTAGTACTGTGACCACCTCACTGCTCTGACCGCTACTTGCCTCTCACTCCCCACTACAATGAGCAGCCCCTTCATCAACCATGTGGCTTGTCCATTGCCGCTGCTGCCAGTGACACCATCTGTCAGTGACACCAGTTTGCCTCTCCTGAGCTCTATTTGCAACACACACGCACAAGGGCTCTCTTCGTGTCTTTCCCTTCAGCTGTTCTCATGCGAGAGGAGTTTCCTGTAGTGCTTCTGCAAACCTTCCCCCACTTCTATTACACCCTCTCTTTGCCGCAGTGTCTGCAATGGGCAGCCGCTAAGACCACAGACATCAGCTATTTTACAGTTTCCTCCATTCTTTAGGGTACCGGGAGAAGCTGTGGCTGCCCCATCCCTGGCAGTGTTCAAGGCCAGGTTGGACACAGGGGCTTGGAGCCACCTGCTCCAGTGGAAGGTGTCCCTG
>JANHGB010015092.1:0-11515 GCA_026283785.1 Coracopsis vasa | reverse complement strand
AGGAACAATTCCTTCCCCAAAGGGTGCTCAGGCATTGGAACAGGCTGCCCAGGGCAGGGCTGGAGTCACCGTCCCTGGGGGTATTTAAACATGTGTTGATGCGTTGCTTAAGGATGCAGTTTAGTATTGGACTGCCAAGTCCAATGTTAGGTTTAGGGTTGGACTCAATTGTCTTAAAGGTGTTTTGCAACCTAAGTGACTCTGTGATACTCTCTCCTGGGTTTCGGTTGGTCCTTGCAGACAGCTGTCAGTGGAAGAAGTCACTGGAATGATGTTGAGAAGGTCTGCACGTCTGTCAACCTCAGCAAAGCCTGCAAGAAGTATGAAGAACTAGGTGGGTAGAGGTGGTCTGTGCAGCTTTGCACAGGGCACAATGGGAAGGACTGGTGAAACAAGAGGACAGTGTGGATCTTCTAGCTGGAGCAAGTGAGGGATGTGTGAATGCAGCACCTGCATGGGAGGTGCCTGGTGTTCCCTGGGGAATGCTATAGTTCTTGGCTGTCCTTAGCACCACATCAGGGATGAGGGGCAGTTGATGTCTGACTGTCCTAAAGCTTCCAGCCAGGGAAATGGGATGGCCATTGGGGATGGGGATGGGACTGTTCAAAGAGCAGGATAATCACTGAAGAGTGGTGCTTTCCAGAACCACACTTGTTTAGTAAGGAGAAGGAGGGACAGGGAAAACTGGGAAACCATGGGCCATTGTCCTGTGCTCCGCAGTAGCTGTGCCTTGCAGCCAGCTTTTAGCTGGTTCTCCAGCCTGGTTTCCTTCCTGCAGCTCAGAGCCTAACGCATTGCTTTGCTTCAGCCTTTGTTTTAAAACAGGTTTCTGATGGGTGTTAGTAAGGCTTTAAGCCTTTTAAAAGCAGCAGACTTTTAGTCTCTGTGTATTTAGAAGCAGTACCTGTTCAGTCTTGTGAAGAACTGCTGTTCTGGCAATCAGGCACTGTTCTGACTAAACTGAGGTGGTTTTAGTTCTTCTTTCCTTGTGTGCTTTGTGCCTGGTGGTTGTGTGGGTTGTGAGTGGAGTAGCTGGGGCAAACAAGCGATCTACCAAACAGGAGACATCTCCTACATGCTCCATGGAGCTCAACTGAAACCTCTGTCCCTGCTGTTGCTGCCCCAGCCATGAAGCCATGCAGAGAACCCTGGGGAAAGCCCAACAGGAACTGGTTTCTCATCTCCTCTAGACTTTGAGTTGGACGTTTCTGCACTAGTTCAGGGGCTTCACTTGTGCTGCCTGCGCTTGGGTTGGTTTTGAGGGGTGTCGGAAGCTCCACTTGTAAAACAATCTCTTTCCTTCCAAGAGAAATCCGGTCCCCTCGGCTCTGTCCGCTGGTTTTCGCATTGCGAGTTTGACCACAGGATGTCACTGTAATTCCAGACATGAACGAGCGTCTCTGGTGGTCTCCAGGAATTTCCTTGGGATGCTGGGTCAATGGTTTTTTGGGGTTTTTGGTGCTTGTTTTTTTAATTCCTGTTTAGGCCCTAAGATGGTTAAATAGCCAGTTACATAAATGTCCTTTTCTGCTACTTTTGGAGAGCAGTTGGGAATTAGAGAGGACATTTACCTGTTTATCTCTGCTTGCTTTCTGTGTGGGTCAGCCTGACTGCACTGCATTTCCCCCAGCAGTGGGGTCCTGCTGGAGCCACTGGCTCTGGGTTGCTTTAAGGGGTGGAGGGAGCACTTGGATTCCCAAGTAGCCCTGAAGCCTCAAGTGATAACAATTTCTTGTGTTACAGGCTCAAAGACAGAGTGTCTCAACTTAACCATGACAGAGGTGGTCAAAAGGCAAAACTCCAAATCCAAGAAGAGCTTCAATCAGGTAACTCGAGTCATGGTGCTTTCACATTTGGTAACAGGAGGTCAGCCTGACGCGGCTGGGGAGAAGCAGGATGGGAGAGAGGAGCTCTTTGGGGGATCCGTCTGGTGTTGGCCACTAGGTCTGCATCAGGGGTACCTGGCTCCCCTTCGCTGCACAGGGAGATGCACTGCGCCTGGCAGCTCCTCACTCAGGCCCTTTTTCTCTCAGCAGATCAGTGTGTCCCAGATAAAAGTAGACAAGGTCCAGATCATTGGTGTCCAGTCCTCCTTTGCCGTGTGCCTGGACCAGGATGAGCAGAAGATCCTGCAGAGTGTAACCAGGTAGGAACTGCCCACTGCAATCAGAGCTCCTGGGATGGTGCATCCTGTGTGTAAGGACTTGCCCATGAAGCATGGGTGGCCAGAGAATCATAGAATGGTTACAGTTGGAAGGGACCTTAAAGATCATCTAGTGATCCTATAGTCTTAGCGATCCTCTAGGAGCAGGGACATGCCATGTGGGAACAAAGTCCTGAGCTCCATGGTGCCAGATGCCCAAGCTGGGTGATGCAGCTCCAAGCTCTGGAGTGCAGCAGAGCTCAGGTTGGGTGGATGGTCCTGCTCAGATCTCCATTTACCTTCATGACTGCCACAGTCTAAAAGGTGGTTCTCAGTCAAGTGTTAAAGTCTGTACAGACATCTCTTTCAGAAGAGCAGTCATAAGACAGAGGAAAGTTATGCTATTGAGGTGTTTGAAGAGCACTGGGCATATGAGCAAAGCTTTCAACTTCTAAACCTCATTTGGGTTCTTTACCACCTTTGGCATACCCATTGCAGAAGGAACCCATGATCTTCATGGGAGAGACTGGGGTAGAGCAAGAATTGTTCATTTGACTATTCATCCATCAGTCATGTCCGCAGGTGCTGGAATTTGAAAACTCACTGTAGGGAATGTACTTCCATGAGCACAGAGAGATCAACCCAGTTGAATGGAAAGAGATTTGGGATCTTATTTATTAAATAACAGTGAAGAGAATTGTTTTACTGGACTCAGGGGGCTTGTGAGAGAGCCAATACATGACATGGAAAAGGAGCTACATCCCTCTCCCCAGAGCTTGGGGGATGCAAAAGGTCTTGTTTTCCCTTTATGGGTGCTTCTGCCCTAGGTCCCGATCTGACCTGAACTCTCAGCACTTCAGCTCTAGCCCTGTTGAGACTGCACTGTTTCCTGTTTGCAGATGTTTCTGCTGCACCTGAGGCCGGTGATTGTCAGCCACACACCTTACTTATACCCTGTTCTCTTTTGTTCCCCTGCAGGTGTGAGATCTCGGTGTGCTACAAACCCAGGGACAGTGAGCTCTTTGCACTAAGAAGATCCCCTTTGCCCCACCAGGACCCCTCCGAGTTTCATTCTCTCCTGTGTTTACCCATTGCCACCTTCAGTGGAGCACTGCCATGAAAGAACCCTGTGTCATGTCAAACCAGATCCCATCCAACACCAGTGCTGGCTCAGGAGAAGGAAGCTGACTTTCCCCCTTTGGGCTGGAGTCCCAGCGCTCTTGTTCAAGACATCCTGCAGCCAAAACGTTAGTGTGGTGCCTGAGCTGCTCTGCTCTGGGCTCAGCCTGTCCTTGGGAAATGGGAACGTTGGTGTTGTGCTCTGGTATCTCTCAGGGTTCCTCAGTAATGGGAGGAAAGTGGTTTCCTTGACATCTCCACCTGGTTCAGCAGATGACAACAGCTGGATTGAGAGGGCAAGGCAAGGACAGGGGTGTTTCCCTCCAGCACATGGTGCTGTGGCTGTATCTGACAGTGGCTGCCAGGCCAGTGTGAGCTGGGGGAGCCCATGATGGGGCATTTTGGAAAGCTGATGTCCTTGGCTGAGTGGAGGTAGGTGGCCTTCGAGGCATGTGGAGCTGCAGGTCACCCAGCCAGTGTCCTGATGGCATCTCATCTGTCCCAGGTTGAGGGAGCTCAGGACAGTCCTTTGGGGATGGGGACAGGCTTTCCCAATGGTTCCTTTAAATTATGAGTGCTGGATGTCTCACAGAGGAACAATGCAGAGCAGAGCAACCCAGCTGAGGCCCAGAAAGACCTCAGCATGGGTTGTAGGCTGCTGCTTGTGTTCTGGTGAATGGAGTGCAATAGGCTATACCAGAGTGTGGACAGCTTGTCATTTATATATGTCCTTACTGTAAACCCAGGACCTGCAGGAGATGAACTTCCCATTTCTGCAGAATTTCAGAGCTCACATGAGATGTGCTCCCTGTTCAGCCCATGTTCTTGCATCCTGCTCTGCAGCACTGGATGCTAAAGACATGCCAGAGGCTGAGTCCTCAGTAGTTGCTTGAAATATGGCAGAAACCATGCTCACACTCATAGGAAGGAGGAAAGTACCAGGGAAACCACTAGGATTGCCTTAAGCTCACCTGAAGAGACAGCTTTGCTAGAGAAGGACCCAGCACCAAACCCACTAGTGACACTTGCAAGTGATGGTAGGATTTGAGATCCTCTCCTTCCCCTTGAAGGAGGCTTTCCTCCCTCTTCCTTCTTCTGCAAGGCTGTAGGTACAGAAAGGTGCAATATTTGGAGGTATTTAGAGGTATTCTGACCCAACAAGCAAAGAAATGAGACTGGAAAGGTCTTGCCTCGTTTCGTAGCCCTCAAGCTGTTTTGCAGCTGGTTTTGGTGATTGCACTAATGAGAATAGGCAGAAGAGCGTGCTGCCTGCTGCGGGCTACAAGGATCGTAATGCTGAGGATGTGCTCCATACAAGTGTCTGGAAGGGATTCCCGGTACTGCTGGGGGGCTGCAGGGCTCAGCCATGGTGAGGCCACTGCCTCTGGGGACGGTTTGGTCTGGGTGCAGCGGTGAACATTGTGGCATAACAAGGTGGTTTTCTGGTGTCCTCAGCAGCTCTGGTTGCAGCTTCTGCCAATGGCCAGAGATGAGCAAACACGAGACGTGAACACGCTCCTGAGGCCTCTGTGCTCCATCCTTCTACTTGAATAAACCATCCCAAGGATGGTGTTGCCTTGTGGACTCCAAGAAAATACCCTCGTGCAGGGTGAAGCATCACTTGAACATCAGCTGATGCTCTGGCTCCACCATGATGCAAAGCCAGCTTGGACTTCTGTCCGGGACCCACCTTCCTCAGCCACACACTGACTTCAGAAGCACCTCTCCTATGTGCATGGAGCAGTGTCCATCCCTTGCTCGCAGCACAGGCTTGGCAGGGACACCAAGACACTGCCAGGTCATGGTGGGCTGTCCCCTCTCACTGGCTGCCTATGGGGTGGTGTGGGAGCATGCACTAAGGTCACTGCTGTGCACTTCTGTACATCAGTGGTTTAAGTCCAATAGGCTCAAGGGATCAGAAGTGGATTTTAACAGCTCTTTCCATGCTCTTGGAAGAAGTTTTCTCACTGACTCTTCATTTCCCCAATGGGTTCCTGTGCGTCTTCTCAACTGGGGCTGAGATTTGACAGCTGGGGGTTTATTGTTAATACTTTAAAATAGCACCTGATCCTGTCAAAACCTTGCTATTTGTGATCTCGAGATCCGTGGCTAAATATACCACTGCCACTGTTAATGATGTGAGCCTCTTGGGTTTCAGCTCGCCCCGCAGAAATGCCAGAGGAGAGAATTTCCATCTCGGAGAGCAAAACAAACATGAACTCTGGGGCCTTGTAATCCCGGTTCAAGTTCTGACCTCTGATGCTTTCTGGAAATGAAAGAAGTCTGAGGTTCTCTCAGGTCATCTTTGTACTCGCGTGCAGCCTCACCAAATCTCTATGATGTCTGTGCTGAGCTGTAAAATACTGTTCAAAGAACTTTTAAAGCCATTGTAAAATATTAAACGTTGATTTATTTCGGGCACAACGGCAGTGTTTGAGTCCAGTAATTCCCGAGCAGGCAAGAGGAACGTGAGAAGAGCACCCAGGTCCTTTGCAGAGTAGCTGATCTTAGAGCAGGAAAAGGCTCATAAAGTGATTATGTTCGTGAGCTTGGTCCCAGAGGGCACGACACGAAGACCTGCAGAGGTTAATTGGAGCTGCTTCTGTGAGTGTGAAAACCAGGTTTTGATGTTGTACATCCACAACTGGCTTCATGCTGGATGAAGTGGAAAAGAAATGAGCAGAGCTGGTGTGCGTGAGGTGAGATGTGAGCAGACCCTTCCCTTCTACGAGGCTCCTCAACCCTTACTGTGTTGCTTTGCTGGGTGCCCAGCAAGTCCTGGGGCTATGGGCAAGGTGCAGCCCTGGGTGGCAGAGCCCTGCAGTGGAGGGTGAGTGATTTTGCCCATCAGCTGGGGACCAGGATGTTTCTGACTGGGAAATCTCCTGTGCATTTTGGGGGTGAAGACTTTGCGGATGGAGCTGTTGCTGCTGGAAGCGCTCTCAAAGATGAATGACAAGGGCAAATGTTTAACTGGCTCAAGTGACACCTTCTCTTCTGGGGGGGGGGTGTTCCAGGAAAGAGGCTTAGCTGGGAGGTGTGAGGGCCAATGTGTATTGAATAAACAACATGGGAAAAGTCATTTCAGCTCAGAGGAGCCAAACCCAAGATGAGAATAACTTGTGTTCCTCAGCACTTTGTTATGTGTTAGCTATCAATACCTTTTTCATTAGAGTACAACAAAAGGTGGTTTTTACATATAAAGAAAAGGAACTTTTGAAAGGCAAATAAGGGAAGTACTTTATTTTCCAAGACGGGATGATAACGTGCTTTTGTTTGCTCTCAACAACTAGAGAAAAACCCAAGCCCAAACCCCCTTTCCCTGTTCTTTTGGAAAGAGGAGCACACGTGCTGAAATCCAAAGCAGGAAGAACTTTGTTCTTAAAACATGCATGACGAAACGTTGAGGATCACGGCTCAAGTCAGGTCCCTGAAGTGCTGCAGAGCGGAGCATTCTGTTGTTGTAAGTACAACAGGTTTAGCGAAGAGCTGCTGACAAGATAAGCGAGGCTGGGTTAAGGCTCGGCTGTTGCACAAAACTAGTTTTGCCTCTTGCAGACGTGGTCAAAGCAACCCAGTGGAGATTTTTGCAACTCTTGCAGCATCAGAGCTGAGCTGATGTGTGGCCTGGCTGTGTCTGAGGGCTGGGAAGGCTGTGAGTGAGGTGTGTTTGGTGTTTCAGGTTGGGAATATCAGCTTACACTGGCTCCCCGCATGTGATGGGTTTTACCAGAACTAAGTGCCCTGGTCCAGGGTGCTTTGGTCTGTGTTAATGAATCAAGGTGCAGAAGCTGTTTCAGGTGTCCCCTCCTCTGTCAGGGGTTGTCATCCCTCAGACACCTCAGCCGAGGCTGCTGGACTTGGCACAGTTGGAGCTGGATGTGCTGGCGAGGTGGGACATGGAGATGCGATGTGGGATCAACACACTGTGGGATGATGTCTCAGCTCCCATTGTCAGTGATGACCCTGCATCCTCTGCTCTTCTCCTGTGGCACTTTGTGCATAGGTGCTCCCCATCTTTACTGGTGTGACCCCCACAGCTTTTCCCTGCTGGCTCCATGAAGAGCAGTCTTGATGTGGATGTTGTCAGGTACCAGCGTGCCACAGCAGCTGGTTGAGAGCCCAGTCTGAGCTCCATGGCTCCGTGCTGGCAGGAAGCAAAGAGCTTCATGCATGCAACACCAGCCAGGCTGCTGAAGGTCCAGACGATGTCTGAATAGCTTCAGGGATGGAGATGTTTTAGTGCATAAGGTGAAGAACAACCAGAGCCAACGCTCATCCAGAGCAGAGGTCCCTGAGTGGCCATGTCTGATCTGCTGGCTAATTAGAAATACAGAATGAATTAGCATCAATAGTAATGAGATTGCCTGTCCTGGATCCACTGTTGCAGGGCTTAGGATACTCCCCTGACAGTTGGAAAGCACAGATGTCCTCTTCTGGCAGGTGAGGCACTCAAACCCATCTTCAATGGTCTATGTAGGACATCATCAGGTTGTCTGAATGGAGACATTGCTGTGGGACATGACAAATGCTCCCAGTGATAGTTCTATCTTGAAGCATGTTGGGTGATGGGAGAAAAACCACATTCACTCCTCAATGGGTGTTTGTTCAGCCTGATTTCTCTTTAGCCTTACTGTCATGTTGGGGGAGAAGTTTGTTTGCCAGGTTCATGTGGTCTGAGAGACGTGAGCAGAGGTCTGCCAGGACCTGGGAATCAGGAGAGCTGGAACCAGCACCCTGGCTGGGTGTGCTGGGACAGAAAGAGCCCAAGTGTTTGGCTGTGATGGGGCCTGGGTTTAGAGATCTGCTCACAGGCTTGTCCAGCTCGGCACCTCTGATGCCTTCCTTGTGCTCAACTCGCTGTTTGTCAGCAGTGCCAGGGTAAACCTTCCTCTTGTGCTTCTGCTTCCTTGTAGACAAACATGTAGCTTGGTGGGTGTCATTTCCAGGTGCCTCACAGCAAGAGACCAGCAGATGGGGGACAACATGGGGTGTAGAAGGCCACAGGGACCTTGGGATTTGGGTTATGGGACCTGAATTGGGCTGTTTCCAGGAGCTCCCTTACAAGGCAGTGTTTCAGAGGTGCTCATCTGCTCCCTCAGCTATAGCAAGAAACAGCAGAGAGCATTGGGGCTTCCTGGTAGCTCAGTCCCCACATGCCAGGACAGGGTTAGGGTTAACGTCCCCAGGGTGTCTCCTCGGTTAGAGGTCACAGCCCCACAGACACCATCCCCTCCTTTGTTCCCATCCCTGCAGCTCGAGTTTCCTTTGGCAGGAACAGAGGTACCTGGGCATGGCTCAGGTCCTGCTGGCAGTGAGCCCCAAGCTTGGCTCCCTGCCTGTGCACTGGCTATGGGCTGATGGAGCCACGGCACAGCGGGCACGTTCATCCCTCTGCCCCCAAGGGGTTTGTTGGGAAACCCTCCAATAACCCAGCACTGCCAGAGGAAAAAAGGGAGGTGGAAGATGGGGCATTCCCTGCCCCATCTCCCTCCTGCAGCTGCAGGTGTCCGGGCTGTTTCCCATGTGCATGTTTTAACTGCCCTTACAGGGAGCTGTAGTTAAAACATGCACAGGGGAAAGAGAAAAGATGGGAAATTCCTGTGGATGTTGCTAGTTTCTGGCTGTAGCCAGCACATGTGACCCAACAGGGGCCTCTGGCTCCCTGTGTGTCAGGACAGACATTTGCTCAGCACTAACGAGAGCGAAGCTGGACAAGTGAAGCACTCCTGGGCTGCAGGAGCTGTTTGTCTCTCCTGGCACTGCCGCTGCTCCGCTGCCCTTATCTGCTTTATGTTCATCAATGAGCAATTAAAAGTTAAAGGCTCCCGGTGCCTGCATGAGCAGCAGTTTTCCTTGCAGGGAAAATTCACTTGAGAACAGGAGTGGTTTGCTAATGATGCAAAGCTGCATAAATACCGGTATGTTCAGCTGCAGCACATGTCCTGGAGCCTGTGCACCCGTGCCAGTCAATGCGCTGACTGCGTGATCAACACGGCGGGCTTTTCCCTGCCAATTCCAAACTCACCTCTTCTAAATATGCACCTCTGTGCCCTTGTAATCCCCAATCCCCTCATGTAGGAACCTCCCCTGCAGCACTCACAGAAAGAGATGCAAAGGCCAAGGGGTTGCAGCCAGAGCAAATGCATCCAAACCTGAAATCCAGATCACAGATGCATGAAAAGTATTTTATGGTGTGTATCCGTCCCTAGGATAACC
Organism: Coracopsis vasa; assembly: GCA_026283785.1. Classification (NCBI taxonomy): domain Eukaryota; kingdom Metazoa; phylum Chordata; class Aves; order Psittaciformes; family Psittacidae; genus Coracopsis; species Coracopsis vasa. The sequence goes on along the minus strand of JANHGB010015092.1, from coordinate 2,034 downwards.
TAGACTTGGGTTTGACTGCATAAAACCTTCTGGACAGCAACAGACCAGTGGAACACAGTGTATTTAGCTTGTGCTTCCAGCCGCAGAGAGGACCTCAAGCAGGGTAGCTCAGCCTCTGTTCTTACAAGGACTAGTCCTGATTCTGGCCATGTCCCCTCTTGTATTTCTTCTCCTCTGTGATCACCCTGAAGCCAAAGCAATTCACTTCTTGCTGACCCAGTCTCCCACTGGCTTAGGAAACTGAGTGGCTCATGCAGAGGTCCAGATCTGGTGTGGCTGGGATCAGGGAGAACATGTAACATCATCTTCAGGGGTGGTGGTTGAGCACATTGGTTGAGCCTGGGCAAGGAATGAAAGAAGAGACCAAGTGCAGGCAAAGTCTCATATCTCTATGTGCTCCAGATGATCATCTGAACTCCTTCCTGCCATGGGCTGGTGACTGAAAGGCATGTGATTCCTCTAAGATGTGACACACTGGAACCAGCACAAACAGTGTGGGTATGGGTGAGACTGAGCAAGGTTCCTTCTCTGTTCAGCTTCAAAGCCATCACAAAAGGATGTATGAGTTAATCTTTAGTTAGAAGCCAACATACAATCATAGAATCAACTCAGTTAGAAAAGACCTTTGAGATCATCAAGTCCAACCATTCCCAGCAGTGCCAAGGCCACCACTAACCCGTGGCACTGAGGGCCTCATCTACAAGCTTTTAACGTCTTCCCATCCTAAGGAATTATCTGTACTTTAACATGACTCAAGCCTGTGTGTAACCAAGACCATTGGGGTAACTGCCCTAGTCCTGCAGGCCAAAGACTGCCCAGGGCAGGGAGAAAAAATGAGGCCTTAAAAAACTGTGGGGATGCTGTATTCATGATGCTTTTTCTGCTTACTTGCTGAAGGATGAGCAGAAGAGGCATCTATCCTGACTGGAAGTGGCCCAAGGAAAGATGCTTTCTTGAGTGCCCCTAGCCTGGGCTGGGTGCAATCAAAGTTGGAGACATCTGACTCCTAACTCACCTCTACCCTTGCATTTCCTGTGAAGCCATCAGTAAAGAGCAATCTGCCTCATGCACCTCTGGAAGTTTCTGTGGGACCAAGCTGAGGTGCTCCAGCCTTCCCAAGCTGTCCTCTACCTTGGGGTGCTCAAGGTCAATTCTCTCCATAGCAGCGAGTGAGTAGCCGGGGAGGCTGTGCTGAGGACTGGAGCCCATCACTGTGGCTGGGCTATAGGTCTCTTTGTTCACTCTAATCCTCACCCCCCTTGGCCGTGGTGGCTGGGTTGAGCAGTGGGGCTCCTTCCCCTGTGACATGGAGCATGCCCAGGGCAGGACGGAGGAACAGGCTGATCACACATCGCACTCCATCCATCTCTCCTCAGGTACAGCTCTTGGCAATCATGTGAATATTCAGCTTCAGCCTGGAGGTCCCTCGGTGGAGATGGCCCCCCGCTGGGTGGATGCAGCCTGTAAGTCATGCTCTTCACTGACAGCAGAGGGGGTGTAGATAAGGGCTGTTGATCCATGATTGCCAGACGTGGCTGAGGTTGTGATAACTCCATGTTCCTCACTTTCGATTAGGCGGTGTTTACAAATAGCTGAAGATAGTGAGATGTTTTCTGAGCCCTCCCACTATGACTGGCATGTCTAAATACGCAAGCTGTGAGACTTGGGGTTGCATGAACTGAGTCGTCTCTTAGTCATTTTAAAGCCTTTGAATACCCCTTGTGCACACAACCATGCCAGGAAATACACATAACTATATTCATCCATCTACCTGCTTAATCATAGAATCATAGAATAGTTAGGGTTGGAAAGGACCTTAAGATCATCCAGTTCCAGCCTCCTTGCCACAGGCAGGGACACCTCCCACTAAACCATGTCACCCAAGGCTCTGTCCAACCTGGCCCTGAACACTGCCAGGGATGGAGCATTCACAGCTTCCCTGGGCAACCCATTTCAGTGCCTCACCACCCTCACAGTAAAGAGCTGCCTCCTTATATCCAAGCTAAACTTCCCCTGTTTAAGTTTTAACCCGTT
>JANHGB010015091.1:0-18103 GCA_026283785.1 Coracopsis vasa | reverse complement strand
CCGGGAGCGGACCCGGGAGAAGTTGCATTCCAACAGACTTTTAGTGGGGAAACAAAAGAGCTACAGTAAAGGTGTTTACTAGCTCCCAGGTCCCCATCAAATGCACATCTGCAGGTGGCCAGATGTTAACCCTTCCAACACACCACGGCAGTTCTGCCATACTCCCCCCCCCCCCCCGCCCCAATCCTTTTCGTTTCCCTTCCACTTCTCTCCCACAGATAGCTCCTGGCTATACCTTGCCAACTGATATTTAGAGGCGAGCTTAAGGATGCTTAGGGGACATTTAGGGGATGTGTTAGAGCTCAGACCTGCATCAAAGGTAAGCATCCTTTTGCTTCTCCATTCCAGAGAGCAACTTATCCCAGCTGTGAGACCCAGCTTGAGAGGCATCAGTCACTTTTCAGGGGTGCCTGTCTCTCCACTGACTCCAGAGCAACCTGCAGTGGATCAGACACCTATTTTTCAGACAATTAAATTCTTGAGTTTCATTTTAACACTGCCTTTAATTCAGATAGTTAACTTCTGATACCTCCTCTCAGCTGATGTGTTTTTCCAGGGGAATAAGGCTGTTTTGCCTCCTTGCTACCCCTGAGCTCTCTGCTGAGGTGTGAGATACTACAGCCTAGGAGCCCACAGTGGCTGTGCCATCCTTGCCCACACTGTGACTGCAGCCATCCCATGTTTCTGACTGGGAAGGGGGCTTCCACACAGCTGAGCAACATGCACACCCACATGTGCGTGCCCATGTGTATTTTTAGCTCTGCTGCCAACACTACAGAGTGAGTTAGGAGATGGCTGAAAGAGGTGGATTTGGTCCAGGCTTGTGACTGTACCACAAACCCAGGCTGTGTTCAGCACCTGGCAGGCTCTTCAGCCCTCAGCATGCCCTTAGGTGGGTACACAGCAGCTGCTGGAGTAATTTGCAGTGCAAATAACTGCAGAGCAAATCTCCAAATTACCTTCTGCTTGCAGATCCCTGTACTACTCCAAATGAATCTGAGCACATTTGCAGGAGAGGATGTTGTAGTGCAGGATCCTGGCACTGTGAAAGGATTTTATCCAAACATTTGAGAGAGTCAGAAAGCCAGATGGATCCTGACAGGAAGGACAGCGGTGCAAAGCTTTTGCTGGGTTTCTGGTGCTCAGAAATCTTCCTAGCAACTCCTGTGTGATAAATGCTTTGTGGAGAACCTCTATAAAAATACCAGAAGTACAAGTTATGCAAGAAGATGTTAGGGGTAACAAAGGAGACCTTGCAAATAGGACTGTGAGGCATTTGCATGTAAAAAAATACCCCCAAAAATTGAAAATTTGCAGCTTCTTTCAGCTGCAACCTAAACTTTGTGCTGAGTTAAATCTCCCCAGCCCTGGGCTGATCCCTGTAGCCCCTCCAGGGTTTTCAATGCATCCAACAATGAAAGTGAAATCCAATCCCATCCAATTAGAGGAAAATGAATGGCTCATCTACAATAAATGGGCTCTGAATAACAATAAGCCAACAAGAGAGCAATGAACTGGAGACAGAGTACAATCTTCCTGAATGTTAATCGGCAACTAACTCCACAAGCTTCTTAGAGGTGGAAAGAATTGGAGGAAAATAGATTAGGGAAGCTTTAGAGCACATTGCCTTTTAACTGCTTAGGCCTCACATTTTTACCTAAATACAAGAATGTTTCTAATGCTGCCTTTTGCAGGGAGAGGGGGGGGAGGGTATGTGTGTGATGGGGCTGTTTGTTCTCAAAGTTAAATGTTTTCAGTTTATCTATAAGTTGACATGGTATGTCCCACTGTATACCCTCTACTATGATTTCACGGGTTTATTTATTCAAAAGTCCCTTTTAAAAATGACAAAGTAAAAGGTCATGAGCCTTGGAAAATGTTTTCTGTAGATCTGAGGATTTGGGGGATGAGGCTGAATGAATCCAGAAGTCAGCCTGAGACTGAAGAGGAGCTGGAGAGGATAGGATAAGAGAAAGGATAAGGAAAACTGCATTTCAGCAGCCAAAGTGCTGTCTGTGCCCAGCAGGTTCTCCTGATGCTGCCCACTCCTTGGTCCCACATAGACACCTTTCCATGCTCTCAAGGCTGATAATACCCTAAATACCCATAGAGCAGCGCAGCTGCTTCTTTCCACTGTCCTCAGCCCCATGGGTAATTTTTGTAAAGCCAGGGAAGATTCCTGACCCCTCACTAACAGGAGCCCCAACAGCCACGCAGGCTCCATACTCAAGGCAACCGGGTCTCACGAAGTCAGCTGTGTTGCCCATTCTCTCTATTCACCCTATTAATTTCCTAATTATGTTTTTTCCCCTCCAGACAGGCAGAGAGGTTATTCAGCTGTACCCAGCACTGCCATCCCCTCCTGCCTACCTTCACCCACAGGAGCCCAGCTCAAAGGCCATGGAGTCCCACTGGCCAGTGTGGGCATCTGATCAGCCTGCAGTAGGTAAGAGCACATTAACTTCACTGCAGCCTAGGCACCTGCTTTGGCCATGGTGATGGAGGGTGAAGAAATATGCCAGTCCTCTGGGAAGAGAAATGCTCCTGCGCTGGTGGTATACAGTCATGGTGCCATGGCAAAAGAGAGCGTGTGGCGAGTTCCAGCAGCGTCACAGTGCTCCTTGCTGTGGAGAGCTTGCACCCTCCTGGTTATCAGTGAAAATATTGGTTTTTGCAATCCTAGTATCTATAACAACATATATAATGTATGTATATACATATACACACACACAAGCTATCCCCGCTCACTCCTGAAGGAATCTGTCAGGAAATTTCTTGCAGAAATCATGAAAGTAAAAGACATTCACAAAGTAATGGTGTGAGGGGAAGCTGCCATCACTGGCTTTGAAAAAGCCCTGGAGATGTGATGCACAGCAACACATGCTGTGATGCCCAGATTTGCAAAGAGGCTGAGATGATGTGTTCCCATCCACACCAAGGGGCTCTAATGCCTGTGAGGGTGCTCTGCGTGCACACTTTGGAGCCTGCCTATGCACATTCTTCGTGATGGCTCCCTGAGGAGAGGGCCCATTAGGGTGCTATTAAGCACCTGGGAGGGCTGCAGGGATGGCACATGTGGCTTTACTTTTCTCTGTTGGAGCTGAGCATTCAGCTTGTGCTGCCAAGGCTGCTCTTTAACTGTAGAAGGGAGGGCATGTCCCCAGGCAAACCTGAAGCTCTGGATGAGGGCAGTGGGATGCAATATGGTAGAAGGAGGTACGGTCCTAATAGTGGTGGTCCTGAGCAAAGTGTCTTCTAAAGCTCACCTACGTAGCTCCTCAGGTATGCAACAGCTGCAGCGCAGGGGCCTTTAGAGAGTTAAGTGATCCCCACAACATGAATCCCAAATACATAGAACAAGCAAAAAAAAAGGAATGGGGTAACTTTGAAGTCAAATGATAAAAATATCTTTATAATTTATTCTGACAACAGGGTTATTAATGCAAATGTGTTTCCTGTGTTGCATTCCTTATCACAAAGGTCTTCCCAGAAGCAGCTCCAAATTTGGTATCTTGTGGCCAAAAAAGCTGGCAAACAAGTCCATAGAAAACCGAAGTACTTTCTTTCTCTGTATGGCAAGATGGGAATGAAGAGCGGAGTCATATCTGCCTTTCCTTCTCCTAATATGCTGTGCAAGCAAAGGGTTTCTTATTGTATTATTTCAGAGAAGAAAGAATTTGATAGGTGTGTAGATAAGTAGTAAGTAATATACATGCAGAGCTAAAGGGAATTTGGAAGGGAGAATTATTCATTTGTTAAAGAACAATTTGGTCTTGGCAGCATTAAAATAAATTTCCAAAGACCATTGTTTGTTTGAACAAAGAGGGGAAAGGAGCTGTTAGAAGCAGTTTACACAGTTCAAATATGAGGGGTTGTGTGCGTTAACAAGACCAGCGCTGGTGCTCAGCATGTAGCACAGAAAACACATTTGCTGTAGTGTGCTGGACACGCTTTGGCCAGCACTTAAGAATGGTATCACACCCTGCCAAAACTTCGCATTGAGAGCAAGAAGTGCCAAGGGGAATTTCAAATTCCAGAAATACATTTTTTCTTAGACTGTTGGACCAGGACAAGGCAGTAATAGTGGCCATTAGAAACCCTTGGGTTTGACCATCTGGGGCAAAATACTGTTCAGTTCCTTTCCAGCAGCCTCCAGGCACTATCGTCCTCCCCCTCATCTTCCCTCATTCCCTTAGACTAAAGGGAGGCATTTGCTGGAGCCTCCCACCTTGTTTGGTTTCTTCACTTTGGTCAACGCTAATTGCAACAACGATTCTTTAGTTAGTTGGGGATTTTCAACACAACAAATTTGCACTGCAAGTCCCAAGAAGAGTTAGGAGTGCCTTCCTGCCCAGATAAGGTGCAGTATCACATTTAGCTCAGGCCCAAGCACCTTAAAAGTATTAAAAATCTTAGCACTTGAGCCTTATTATGCAAGAACTGCATAGTTTTATGCTCTTTGTATTACAAAAAGGTCATGGCACCAACCAGTTAAATTGTTAGTTTATAAAACCATGTTCTGGTAACTTGATTTACCCAAAGCAGCAGCATCTGTTCCACATGGTTATGCTGTTGGAGACCATGGTAGCGCTTACCTTACCCTAGCAACCTTGTAAGCTAAGGCTTACAAGTTGCTACTTATTGTGGAGGTTCACAGTGAAGGTACTATGTAGGTTAAGGTGAACAACTGTGATGAAAAACCAGTTTTCTGTGAGAGTTTCAGTGTGGGTATTTTCATTTAGAAAAGCAATATCCTGAGAAAACAAATTCCCTTTTCATGGGTGCTCATCATGTTTTCATTTTTTGGCAGAAAGGGGAAACCTGTGACCATAACACCTCCAAAGAACCGTAGTCCAAGGGCTGATGTCCCACTTCCTTTTGGTGCTGGACTACCTTTCCCATGAGGACTCATACCAGGAGCTCCTAGGAGGCTCCTGCCCTGCTTTACACTGTGGGCAGCAGTAGATGCCTAACAGATGGATGACCCATGATCCCAGCCTTGAGGGCTTCCTCACCGGGAACCTCAACAACAGTGCTCACACACCAGGCCTAAGGTAAGGTGGCTGCGGTTTGGAGACTTCAGGCTGCTCCATCCCTCTCCCTCATCTCAGCTCCAATCTCCCTTGTGCCTTCTGAGTGACATCCTGGCCTGCAGCAAGCTGGCTGAGATGTTGGCAGAAAAGCATTTCAAGAACTTGCTTAAAGCAAAAAGCTAAGGCTTGCCAGGCTACAGGGAGGGCTCGCTGCTGAAATCTTTGCTCACAGCAAAAATCTCAGTGCCTTGGACTGATCTCCCTGCCCCAGCACCCATGGTGGGCTCTCCCACATCCAAAGCATTTTGGCCTGGGGATCTTGCTTCTCCCTTCAGGTTACTTGCCAATCTGAGGATGCCCATTTCCATGTGTGACCCAACCTTGGCTTCCCCCACCACATCCACATAAAATGCTTGAATATGTATCTTACATGCCTTCATCAGCTGCATCTCTATTTGGAAACTAAGAGTCAAAACCCCGAGCTTTTACCCTTGTCTGGTCTTAGCCCTTTACTTGTACCTTCTTTACCAGGGATAGATTTGCCCTGCCATATTTTGTATTCCCAGCCTGCTGAAGAGGCTGATCCCCAGAGCAGAGAGCAAGGCCAGCGCTGACCTGGCACTCTCACAGGGCTGCTCCCGCCAGAGCTGCCTGAACAAAGTGCCATTTGAGGCTTGCTCTGGCTGCCCATGGCTCCCTGCGGGGATCTCTTCCATTTCTGAGACAAATCTGGCAAATTTTTGCTTTTTCCATCCTGACGTTTGTGGCTGTTCCCACATGAGAAGGGACAATCCAGGGACTGAAGGAGTTGGGTCCTGCAGGCTCCCAGCAGAGTGCTGAGGACCAGACACCTTTCCCTCAAGAAGTTTAACAGATGTTGCATGATTTCTGGGTTGATAATTAAGAGGTAGAGGAATTAAACAGGGGAAGTGCAGGTTAGATATAAGGAAGAATTTCTTTACTGTGAGGGTGGTGAAGCACTGGAAGAGGTTGCCCAAAGAAGTGGTAAATGCTTCATCCCTGGCACTGTTCAAGGCCAGGCTGGATGGGGTTTGGGCAACATGGTCTAGTGTGAGGTGTCCTTGCCCATGGCAGTGGGGTTGGAAGTGGATGATCTTAAGGTCCTTTCCAACCCAAACCAGTCTGTGAGTCTAGGATACTATGACTAACTCATGCTACCTTAATCTACTTTTGCTCTGCTCTCCATGCATTATTGTCTGGGCAATCAAGCTGGGGGAAAGAGCATTCTGAATGAGGTAAAAATTGTGCCCAGGTAGTTCCTGGAGGGGAAGGTTGCTCAGAGAACTTTTCTAACTATTGACATTAATATCTTTACTGACTCCAGGAGTATCAGTTGTCTGAAAGGGAGTGCTTACTGAGCAGTGTTTTGTTTATTAAGTAATGCTTTGAAAGAACAGAAGCTGTTCTAGAATATCTGGCTGGATTGAGACTAGTTCTGACAGTGCTGAACTGTATTGTACACATGTGGACTCAAGTGGCCTCAGGAGGATGGGCAATGCTGCTTTACCATGAGACCAGTTGTACTTGTCACAGTACCTATGTCCAGGAGCGAGTGGGATTTAATACAGCTTTCTCACTTCAGTTATCCAGCTGAAAAACACAGGCAGATCCCCATTTTTTCTGACCCCCAGAGGCTTTACAAAGGGAGTCAAGACTCAGGCCAGAGCTGCAGGTGGCAATCTGGATTGAGGTGTCCAACAGTCGTTGCAGTATCCAGCTCCTTTTTGATTTTTGGGCACTCACGATCTCCCACATTTGTCTTATAGACCCATGTTGTTTAGATTCAGATTTATTCCTGATACTGCTTTTCAAAGCCTCTTGATAAACCTTTCTGCAATCAGCTTGCTTTCACCTGAGTGATTGACTCTATTGTCAGTGCCAGACACTGTGTTCTCTTGGATCTTGTAGAGGAGCTCAGCTTTCTTGCCCCATGTTACATCCAGTGTGTCCATTCCCAACCCAAAATTCAGTAAGTACCATAACGCTCCAGCACTCCTCCAGCACCACCATCAGCAGGAAGTCCAAACCCAGATCCACCTTTTGTGATCACAGCCCTCTGCCACATATTTATTAACTGTAGTGCTGCAGGAAGGACCATCTCAGGTCTGTCTTCACGTGCACCTTCGCTCTACTCAACTTGCCTGAAAAAGAGAGATTTTAGAATATCTTTGCCTGGGCACAGCCAAGATTTAGTCTACAGGCTCCTTGCTGAGGGGCTGCAGGCCTGCCACGTCCTTAGAGGCTGCCAGAGCGTAGCACTGTTCATTTGAATTTGAATAAAGTACTGAACTTTATTTTGAGCCCTAAAATTCAAATCAGAGTGCAATGAACACAGGCCCAGAGGATGTGAATTTAAAAGAAGAGCCAACTGAGCTCTTTTTTAGAGCTGTCCACATTTCCCATCTCTCTGGTTTTATCGTCTGGAGAGAAAACCCTAAAAAAAGAAACCTCTGCACTGAAACATCTCCCTAAACATGGATGTCACTGAAAGATTTTCACTGACATTTTTCTGTGAGAGGGAAAAAGTGACTCCTTTAGCAATGTTCCCGTGTTTCTTTCTTCATCAGAATGCAATTTTGGTTAACACAAATGGGCTACCTGAACTGTCTTAGGTTAACAAAATATATATATATAAATAAATAAAGTTAATTGAAACAGGCTTAATCCCAAATCAGATGCTGGCAATTTGAGCAGAGTTATGTTGTTTTGGAAGCATGGTCAAAACTGAAAGTTATCTCAAAGTTTGCTATAAGAAAACAGCTGCCACATTTAGTTGCTCTAGTGAAAAATCCACAATAATTTGATATATATATAGAAAACCAGCTAGCCTGTCCCTGGAGTTATACAGGGCTCCAAATTGGCAAAGCTCACCAGGTAATCCTTTTTCAGCAAAGGCTTGCGGAGAAACCATCAAGCCAATGCGACAATAGTAAAAACATTAATTATAGGCTTTCTCTCCCTACAGAACACATGGGTTTTAATGCCTCTTGCAGGGATTTATCATCCATGAGAATGTGGTTCTTTTTTACTGCTCCTTCTTACTCTTTTACTCATGTAATACTGGAGTTTTCCAAACATGATGCTCTACTCTCAAAGACTAAATCCTGAGCTGGTAGTAAACGGGATAACGCAACTAATTCGCTCTGCAGCTATACTGACTTGCACCAGCTGCAGCTCAGCCCTGTTACATTACCTAGGCACAGAGTGGAGCTGCTTTATTCTTGTTTGATTTCAGTTTCAAAAATAAAACTGCCTTGCAAAGTGCATGTTTACAGATGAGTCAAAACCCATTATGCTGAAACTATTTAATTGTAAGCAGGTTAGATCAGCTTTCTTGTGATAAGAGCTCCTGATATTGGTGTCTCTTTCTTGTGCAGGCTTAAAACTTTACTTGCAAAATCTCCTTGTATTCCTTTGAACCCCCCTTGGGAGATTAGGGAAAAAAAAAGTGCTCCAGTTAACACTCCCTCATTTCATTTTTAAAGGTCATGCTTAGAGCTGGCAGTTGTTATAGGAGCTGTCCTCTGTAAAGAAAAGTCTTAACTAGCCAGGCACAGACTTAACCTCACCATCGAAAAACTAACATTGTCACTAGGATATGGAGAAACCATGGTGAAGAACTAGCAACAGCTAGACCACGGCAGAATGAGCAGTCGGCATCTGCTCGGTGGGCCTTTATCATGCAGTGTTGTATGTACGATTCAAAATGCACAGAACGATTGTTGAAATGATGTAGACAAATTGACTCAAATTAGTTTAGCATGGGCCATGCAAAGTTTAAGCTTGTTGAGCCCAGACACATAGCAACAGCCACTGCTTTGGAAGCCGTGCGTTCGAAGCGTTAGCAGAGGAGTGGTATTCCGGTCTGGGCTTTGCTTTTGTGCCTGCTTGCCTCTTCTCTTTTAGTTTTGCCTGGCTCTAGACAGTCTTGGCAGAAGCAATCCCTGCTGAAGACTACACTAGCACTGATAATTTTATAGAAGTACTTGTGAGCTTTAATGTCATTTTATACTTCCTTAATCTTTTGACTGTTACTTAATGACAAACAAATCCCCAAAGAACTGAGCAGGGGGAAGATTAAAAGGATTTTGAGATTGTGTTCTCTGCTTTCAGTCAAACTGTCCCAAATCCTGCCAACACAATTCTCCAGTGCCCTATGACACCCCTCCCCAGACCACCAGGAGTGAGTTTCTTATTGTATTTACAGTAATCTAATTACAACAGTTCTTCAATTCACAGCCAGCTTTGGTATACAGACTTTAGCAAGAACCCTCCTCTCAGTGCAGATTGCAAACTTTAATCTTTTAAACTAACACACTCACAGCACACCCCCCTCAAACGTTCCGAAATGCCTGTGTGAGCTGCTAAGACGTGTTCCCCCTCCCACGCCTGCCAACGCTTCTCTCATCTTTCTGTTAAGTTTTCTTTTGTGACAATTTACTGCCTGAAGGTAATGTGAGAGTTCCTAAGAGATCATATTCTGTGAGGATATGAAATGATTCTAAAACCAGGTTGCCTGCCAGAACATTACTTGTAAAAACGATAGTTCTCTAAATATGTGTACTTCCCTTAAATTCTTTTTAATGTCTCTCTGTATTTCTGTATTTGAAGAAACAGCTATGGAGAGCAATTAAAGACTGACCATTTTACTCAAAAATGAAATACAGTCTCAGCTTAAAAGTTGTCATTGCCCAAAATCATTTGATGCAAATCTTGAAGCTGGTTAACTTTATTTAGAAGAAGCAGATGACAAAAGTAGACGGAGTTTGTACATAATAAAAATGTCAAGAAAATGAAGACAGAAAAGATTGTTTTATATGAAGCAAAATGGGAAATAAAAGGAGAAACCGCAATAAATTAGCAAATGTGGACATTTTTAGTGTGTCGTTGCAGCCATCTAGCTATATACACAAGTATTGCACTATTCAGTTTCTGTCCCATCACAGGTCTTCCACCTAAAGCTTTTACAGTAATACTGGGTTTACTCATACACATCTTCTGGAAGTTTGAGGGTGCTTTTCTTCCAGTCTGGCATTTGAGCTGTGCTAATCTCAAACTCACTAAAGTTAATAAAATCTTCACTTCCAAAGATATGAGGAATAATCTAGGTCAAATATTACTGTAAAACATAGGTCTCCCCCATTACCATGTCCTTTAGAAGATGTACAGAAGGCAAAAATACATGTACACTCATATTTCATTTCCAAGTGTTTCAAATCACCAGTTTGGCTTTTGGTATCTATTTGGTTGGTTTCTGTGAGGCTCATCAATCATTTTGCTTTCTAGTATGTACCAGCACTCCTTCTCATGTCAGAATTGCTTTAATCCTTAATTCCTCCTGTTGAGATTCATTGCCATGCAAGCTGAAATGAGCTGGACAGTCAAACCTCAGTTATTTCCTACTGTTTTCTGTGCACCTTGAAACACTGGGAACACAGTAGTGCCTTTTCTGGTCTCACATTCACTCTTGAGAAACGACTTCTAATGCACCTTTGTGCTGTTTTCCTCTGAGCAAGCTGGCCATGGTAATATTCAATAAAAGAAGCAATTATTCAGTTTGTAAAATTTAGGTTTCTAGATAAAGTGTTTTGTATGTAGTAGTTTCTTTCTGAAAGATCTAATTTAAATTTTAATCTCTAGGATAACATATCTAATCCTCACAGTCCAGTAATTTATCAGGTTGGACAATATAGAGGAAACGCACTTGCCCCCATAAAATCAAAGCTCTTTATCGCTTTGCCAGTTTGGGAGATACTTTAGTGTGAGGTACTCTAGCTCCTCTAATAAAAGGAAAATACTGCGTTGCTCCAAAAGGAGGCGTGGAGCAGGGAAGCCTGAAGTGTACGAATGCCATCTGCCGGCTTAATCACAAACCATGACCCTCCAGCAACCGCAGGGGCTGTCTTGGGAGATGGATGTGTGTGGAAGCCCAGTTCTCATTTCGTGTACTGGCATGAGCCAGTCACATTATTCCATATCTAAACTTATGTCAATAGAAGAAGAATCAAGCTCAGATTATGTACTCCCAACCCGCCTTAATGTCTATGTCTGTGCTTGAGCATTGTGCTTATTTCATCAGGGTTTTGCTAGATTAGGAATAAAAGGAATCTGTCCTTGCAGTTTTGCTGAATATCGTGTTGAGATGTACTAATCCTCATAGTATCTAATGGGTAAATTTATACTCATTAGATTATTTTATTGTTTTAAGTGCAGTCCTGCATGGGAAGGGTTCTGCACAGCAAAGGCAGCCTTAGCCCAGGTGATTTAACATCTCTGGGCTGGTGAACAGCTTTCCTTTTCAGGGCAACAACTTGGCTTCCCTCAGAAGGGAATCAGAAGAGAACAAGCTGCCCAGGAAGGCCTGGGGGTGAAACACAGAGAAACCTAAATGGGCACACAGGAACCCACAGACCTCTAAATTCACAGGACCTAAAAAATACCAATCACTGAATGGGTTTAATTTGCCCTTACTTGCCTTCTGGCTCCTGAGCTGTTAAGATTTACAGACAACTCATTCTCTCTCTGCAGTTTTGCTCCAGACACTGTAAGACATCAGCACGGACAGAATAGCACTGACCAGGGCGTGCGATTTTATCTGTATAGAAATGGGAGTGATTTGGGTCCTTTTGCTTAGAAACATTACGGTGTTTTTAGAAAATATGCTTTCAGTTTATAATAAGAACTATCACATTGATATTTTATGAGTAGTCAGACCATTCCCTTTCTACCTGTTTAATTCTCTTGCGTCTATGTATTAACAAATGCAGCATCTCCCTCACACTCCCCATAACACACAGTGTGATGCACTGTATTGTTCCAAGGATGATCCATTCTTGTGAGGCTTTACCCATTCCACAGTTCTACTCAGAAAAAATTCTTCCTTTTATTTTTTATCCAATATACTTCATGTTGTTCCCAAATGACCCCCAGCCAAGCAAGCTGAGGAGGCTGTCATTATTTAGCGCCTAAACTCTAAAAAAGGGTCAGAGCCAACAGTGTAGCTAATGATGGGAAGTGCTTAATGATGGCTCAGTGATGGGTGGGATATGACTAATGAAGGGAAAAGGGTTGCAGAACTGCAAAGTCACTGAGTGCACTGCATGGCAGATAAAAACTCTCTAGGTCCTTGTAACCCCAAGTCCACAGCCTCCTTTTCACCCTCCCATTCCCTTTCCTGGTAGCACACCAAGAATTTCCAAATCACCCATGGCAAGACCTTGCAAAGCCACAGCTAACATGGGAGTTCAGGCTGATCACACTCTTCACATCCGACACCCAGCCTCTGCCTGCTCCACAGGATGCCAGTGAGTTGTACTAGGATGTCACCCTAAGCAAGGACAGCAATCCCATCACTTCTTCCCCCAAAATGAGTCCTGTGTCTTCTACAGATTAACTGCATTACAGGAGTGAGTCAGTGAAAGTATAAAGTGCAAGTAATGAACTATACCATCATCATCCTTATTATTTTTATTTTTTTCTTGAAAAAAAAATGGAATTAAAAGAAGTACAGGGCTTGATCAGAAAAATGGTGAGGAGGAAAGAAACTATGGTCCATGTAGTGCAGAATTTAGATCTAGTTGGGTACAGGATTGTATTTGACAGTGTTCAGAGGGCTGGGTCCAGGATTTGTGAAACCATGTGGCTTCCTTTACTTTTTAATGTTCCTTTCATCCCCTCAGTAGGCCAGCTATAGATATGGAGCAATCAGGCAGAAGTCAGGCACATTAGAAAGCCACAGGGCTGTGAACCTGTGATTCACTTCTTAGCAGTATCAACATTATCTTACTTCTTATTTGAAGTAGGTGATTTGTAGTTCAAAATCGAAATGAAAGTACTTTTCCTGAGTATTCCCACACCTGTTTTACAACTTTTTGTTTCATATTTGTGTTTTCATTTGTAGGAATAAACGCAGTAACAGCAAAAAGAGTCTCTGCCATGTCACCACTGCAATATGCACACCTTGAGGACTAGTGGCAATTTGTTGGTTCTCCTCATTAATAGCTAGCCATGATCAGACAATTTACTAGATCTTACGACAGATCGTGGAGTGTTGCTGCCACCTCTGGAAGGTATTGAGTGTACCTGGAAGCACTTACTTATCTATAATCCTGTAATTAAACAGCTGTAACAACATGTGGAGATACCTGCCTGATTTTCCAAATGCCTGGGCTTCTCATCAGCCCTCTGGGAAGAATAAGGAAGCAACGCAGAAGCTGAACATCTAATTAAACCGATGGAAGGTATGTACTCAGCTCTGCAGAGAACCTTTGAGAGACAAAAGCATGGGAAGAGGTGCTCAGTGCCCTTACAGACCTGCATTTTATCTTTGATTTGTAACCTCAAAACCATGGAAGCACTTCTTGCTGTGTAGATCTGTAAATCTGATAATGTTTTATTTCATAACAAAAATGGAGGCATGGTAGAGATAGACTTAAGGAGTGACTTCATGCTTAGCACAGCCTGTTATTTTAAATGTCAATCTCCTGGGGGAGGTTCCCATGCCAAGAGTTGTCTTCAGAGGTTAGACGCTGTGAAAGTGGGTGAACACACACCCAACTCGTAATTCAGTCAACCTTCTACCTTCATAAAACAGAACACAAAGCTTACAAAACCGCACTAATAAGTAGGGCACATAGCTGGGAAACGGCAAGAAGGACATTTTATTTAAACCTGGATAAAAGAAAACAAACCCTCACAAAAGAGTTTCTGCACTTCTCTGCAGCACACCACACCTAGGAGACTAAACAGCAGTATAATCATCTATATGTATTTATTCAAGGCAGGGATCTGACCTTTCCAGGTTCATTTGTTTCAGTAAACTTTGCTCATATTCATAAGACTTGCAAGACTGGAACATCAAATAATTGCTGATAATATAAAGAAAGTGTGATAGAAGGGACAACAGTGTTTCTTATTATGTGATTATCTTGTTTTTCTTTGAGACTCTGAGAAATCACTTCAATTATTTTGATTATTTTCCTGACAAATGTACATTTTTCAGTTGGCCACTGCACTTCCCCAGATATGAAGCTTTTTTGTGGTCTTTGTGAATTTTAATGAATACATTAAACTGGGTACCAAATAATATTATTGCAATTATTTTGTTCCAGGTTCGTCATTCAATCATCCTCTCAGATGAAATCCCATCCTGCAGGTTGAGCAACAGATCCAGACTGCTTCAGGGATTGGGTGGCTTCAGTCTTTGTCACTTGACCCCAAAATGACATCATGTCCTGACCTATAAAACGAGGACAATAAAATCTATTCACCTTTGTAAACACTGGTGCAACATATGGTTGAATAGCAGTATGTAAATTCAAAATTGCAATTAAACTGAGGCAGAGGGCCAAGTAATCACAAAGCGCTCACTGCTTGAACCAAGCTCATTAATAGTTCTGCTGCTGGAACCATTTTCCTAATGACTAGGTAATGAGCTGACTACAATCTGCAAAACCAGATTCTGGATAACTTTTTAAAGTATATCATTACACAGTGATATTGCCTTGAACTTGTGTGTGCACATGTAACAGAAAAAAAAAGATACCTAAGCCAAAGACTTAAAATCTGTTCTTGCTTATTCCCAATTTGTGTTGGTTGTAACTCTGCAGTCAGCTGTGCCATGAGGAGGAATGAGGATACTCTGGCTTTTCTGCTGGTTCCCAGCACTATGGTGGTACTTCAGTAGTACAGTGGATCTGTTACTTTCTGAACCATAAGCCGAAAATGCTGTACAACCAACTCGCGTCTCTGACTTTCTTCCCTTGCATGCTAGGTTACACAGGACTCTTAGCAGACAGACAGCTTCACTTTCTATGAGACGAGATGCATCTGCAGGTAAGGCATCACACTTAATTAAGCATGTCCCTCCATATGCAATGAAGGCATTATATACATTTGAGTGGGGTATGCTGCTCTTTCATTCCAACCTGTTCTTTTTGTAAGGTAACATCAGCCAGTGGCCTCATTACCAACAAATGCTGGACATTAATAATCTCTCTGTCTTCCTTCCTTCTCTCCTTCCTTCCAGCACACCGTTAACTGAGGCAATCTACCCAGGGAACCCATTTTTAAGCCCAAAGTAGACTTATATTTCTATTTTGCAAAAGCACAGTTCTTGCCTGATCCCCGCTATACTACAGGCATGGATCTGCAATAGAGATGTATTCACATCCATGGCATACAAGTTAGGAGGTGGCACCCCCTAAGGTCCATCTCTGGCCTTCACCCTGAGCTGCTCCACTTCATTACCTCTAGAAACACAATAAAATTAACCAAATAAATCAGCATGTGCAGTATCTCACATGCTTTCTCATTGTGTTCCTTGTTCAGGTCTCCTTTTGAGCAAACAGTTCAGCTGGAGTTTGCTATCCAATCACATGCCTATAGACTGCACCAGATGGAAGAGCCTGATTCTCTCCCCTCAGCTTTGACTTTTCACAATGGCTGCCTACAGTGGGAGAAATGAAACTGCAAGGTCTGGGGGTTCAGGAAACACTTGTCACATTTAAAGTTCTGCATTGAAAGAGAAAGACTCCTGTCAGGGCAGTTTCCCAGGTCTACATTGAGTCCAATACAGTGAAAGTCCAACCAAGTTCCCCACAGCTATTGCAGCAGTGGAAGTAACCACAACTAACATAATGGAATGTAACACGTATATATTTTGACCTTACTTCAATTATTTTCTGCATCTGTAATCACAGTGTATTCACAGACATAATCTAAAAACCTATAATCTAATGTAGGAACCACTCCTCCATGGGGAAAGACTGAATACTGTATTTTTTCCATTTTAAAGTTTTTAAAAAGCTGCCCATATGCTATTTCCAGATAAACAAAGTTATTTATTTCCCATGGATATTAAGTGATACTAAAGAAGTGTTTACTGACCATACCAACAGCAGACCATCTTTGAGACTATTTGTGAAGGAAAAGTTCAATGCATGAAAAATGAAAGGAGAGCAAAAACAGTCACAGTGACCACATCTCTGCAATCAAAACCTTTTCCTCAGCTTCAATGTTGTTTAGTAAAATAACCAGGATGCCGCTCATTTGGTTTCTGTTGTTTGCAGAGATAGCAGCCTGAAGTTATTTCAGTTATTACACCTGCCAGTGAGACTCCACTGCCAGTGGCTGTGGTTTTTATGAGGAAGTTGGCTCTTTGTTTGCCCACTTCACCGACTCAAGTCCTCCTGAGCCTTTCAGAATATCAAAAATAAGAGATTTTCATCTCTGCAATGCCTTTCATTTTCAGTTACTAAGAGGCAAAGCATTTTTCGATGCTTCACGCTGTAAAGTTGATGAGTGATTGATTAACTCCATCACAGAGAAAATATTCAAGCAGCAACTTCTGCTGCTGCCACCAGGAATATGAAGCTACAGGCCTTGCACTTGAAGCAGAGCACCGCACGCAGAGAAAGCACTGTGTACACCTGTGCCTTAGGGCAAGGGACAAAGAGCAGCTGTAGGAAAATCTCTCTATTTCGAAGCCCAAGTAGATGGTAACAGTGGTAGGTGTCCTCTTCTAGTATCAGGGAGGTGACCACCTTACATGCTCAAAGTTGCTGATCTGTCCTCCCACTCCCAGGTAGAAATTAAGATCCCAGAGTAGGACTCCTCTGTGCCTGTGTAGTATTTCCAAAGAACACAACCAAGTCAGCACCCTGGGTGCCTTCCACGTCCTGAAAGATCCCAAGGAGTGCTCGCAACATGACACCGCCCTTGGTTTTCCACTTGGATTCTCCTGCATTCCAGCTTTCTCCTGTTCAGTGCCAAACTAAAGAATATGACTCCTATTTCTTCAGCAGGTCAGGAACGCCATGTCCCTGTTATCAGCAATGCCCTCTGGGGCCCGTACAGTGTCACTCTGATGGGCCACACTGATGCTCCTGAAATTGTCCAATGACCTCTGACAGATCTGCATGCTCTGAGGAGGACAGATCTCCTTCACCTTTATCTCACTCCTGCATTACATCCCTCTGTGCTAATCCAGAGGTAAACTGCAGAACCTGGGGATGATAAAGAGCCTGGAAAAGGCCTCTTTAGACATATGCCTGTGGAATCAGGTGCTAACTTTGTATTTCCCACATAGGAGCTGAGTTCAGACAGGGACTGACGATTTTGGAGGAGTCCAGGAAAGATTATCCTCCATACACACCTCTCTGTGGACAGGAGGGTAAAGCAGAAGGGCAGCAGTCAAGCACAAAGCTGGGCAGAGGAAGCAGAGGCGACATTTTGCCTATGCAAGTTTTTTGATCTTGTGAAGCATTTCATGGGTATTTAATATTTCTGTGCTGCTGAGAGGAGTTCTGTTTCTAAACTCCCAAAGTACCTGGTACTTCCCTCTCTTCCCTGGCCATCTAACAGGTCCTAACAAACTTGAAAGTTCACCACCAAGGATGCTTAGGGATGCACAAGAAGAGGTCACAAAGAAGGGGTGACTGACAGAAAATGCGTTTTTCCCCAGCTATCCTTGTTGGTGTAGGTACCTAGAAAGCCATGCCTGTAAACCATCGTGACTACAACTTCATTCCCTACAGGTTGCACGTGAGTAGCTCCAGTCACCCAGATAATAGCTGGGATAAAGGGTGCAATGTAAGCGATGCTTAACGGAAATCCAGATCCTTCGGATTAGCATAGCGGCTTCACACCACACGGCTGGCACAGCACAGCGTGGTGCTCCTCACACCACACAGGATGGTGCAGACTTCCCTCTGTGCATGGCCAGGGAGCCCCAAGGGTACATCTATTCACCCCAAACTCATGTCCAGTGTGCTCCCCAGCCCGACTGAGTGCCACAAGCCAAACACACCCTGCAGCATCTTGGTCAGCAATGCCATCACTGCCATTCTTTCCCTCCTCTGCCACTACCTGGCACCTTCCCCTGCCTCGGTGTCCCAGCTCCGCTCGGCGCAGGACCCACATGGGCCGTTGGGGATACAAGGCCCCGTGTGTCTGGGCCTGCCCCGTTCCCCGGGGGAGGACGGTGCTAAGTTGAGACCCAAACTAGGTTTAGTACCAACTTTAGTACCAACTTGTGTGCTGCTTGTATC
>JANHGB010015090.1:0-20746 GCA_026283785.1 Coracopsis vasa | reverse complement strand
GCTCTCTCTGGGGCCCTGCGGGTCCTGGGGATGCGAGCAGTGCCTGTGTGAGCTCTCTCTGGGGCCCTGCGGGTCCTTCCTCTCCTCCCCTCCCTCGACACGCTCAGCAGAAGTGGTTGCTGCAAGCGAGCAGAACGTGCCGTGCCATGGGAAAGCACAATCAAGATAAACCAGCTCAGCTCTTCAGATCCTTTCCTCACTGTCCTGCCTTTGCTTCTCTGACCCTCCAGGCTGTGCCTGTGAAACCTTTCTGTGTCACACAGGGCTAGAGGGTGTAAGAACAAGGGAAATTAAACCATCTCTTAGCTGAAGAGACATGGAAGGATGGGGCAAGCTATTCCTGGTCTTTGCCTCCTCCTCCTGTGCTTGGGTCCACATCCCTCACCCGTCATAGAATCATTTACGTTGGAAAACACCTTTAACATCATTGAGTCCAGCTGATTGTTGATGACCCCTCTGGCACTTTGGGGATTAGACCACTCCAGCTGAGATCATCTGGTCTGGACAGAAGCACTCAATAAGGGTTGAGGGCCTGCACAGTGCAGGTGCTCTGACTGGGTGACCCAGATGCTGCTGGAGATGCGGAAGTGGTTCAAGTGTTATTGTTAATATGAGACATAAACAACCTCCTCCATAAAACACTGCTTCCCAGCTAACGAGCTCCTGGTTCCTTCCTGGCTCCAGCTCTGGAAGTGTCTGGAGGTGACCAGGGGAGGCACAAGGTCTGATTTCTAATCTGAAGCCAAAGCTTCTGGCTCCTCTCAGATGAATAAATAGAAGCAACAGCAAAACACGAGCTGCAGGTAAGTGCCCTAACACCTTGTGCAGGTTCTCCTGCAATGCTGCAGTCAGGAGGAGTCTCAAAGGGTTTGTGAGCCTCATCCTGGTGCTGATTGCTGGGGTGCTGCTGCCAGTCACCCATCTCCCAGTCACCCATCTCCCAGTCACCCATCTCCCGGTCACCCATCTCCTGGTCACCCAGCCAAAGTGGCTGTTTAAAATCTGGATAGATGTACATTCCTGCCTCAGCCCTCAGCCCCAGTTAGCCCAGTTGGAGTTGGCAACCAGGCTGCAAGAATGCAATTCCCTGTAACCTCCCGCAGCCTAGTGGAGAAACCAACTGTTGTTCAAACAGGCCAAGTGAAACCCAGCGGCCAAAGGTCGGGGAGACTTGGACACCCCCATTGCTAGAGCTCACAATGAGGGGAATCCCCCCTTTACTGTGTGCCAAATGAAGCATGTGAGCTCCGCAGCGCTGCTCTTCAATGGCTCTTTCTGAAGTAATGAACCAAAAGTATCCTAGAATGACAAAGTGAATGGTGCTGGTCACCGCGCATCCTGTACCGCTAATGAGGAGCATGATTTAGGGCTTCCCTTCTGTCTGGGCTCTTTGGGAGGCACGGAGGGGAAGGCCCTGCTGGGGTTCTCAGCGTGACCGGTGCGTCACCACATTCCCTGTGCTGCAGAGACCCGACCTGCTCTGCACAGACAGGTACTGCAGGAGATGCTCACCAGGACGGTTACCACTGCAATGAACTGCTTTGCAAAGCCATTGTAGGCAAGGACACGGCACAGAAGCTGAAGCCTTTCAGTCTGCCAGCATCTACCCCATCCACCCAGCTCAGGTTTTAATCACACAAACCCCAGTTGCAAACCACAGCCTTCAGTGATGCTCAGATACAAACTGGTTGCCCGTTTCTGCTGCAGTGACAGTAATCATCACTGTGCTGCCACCAGGGCCTGAACTGGCTGCACTTAACTGTGCTTTCAGGGACAAATGCCCCAAGGGGAAGAGAAACCCTGAAACCCTGCTATTTCCTTCAGTACCTGTTCCATTTAACACACCCGTGAGCTACAGCCATTAACCCCCACACAGTGGCTGTCCCTTAGCACCACCTGGGAGCGTGACAGAAGCATGGGACGGATGGAGCCGGTGCAAAGGAAACCAGGACTGGACGCAGGCTCTTGTAACGTACAAATTTACACCATGTTGGAAAGGAATAAAACACAAATGGTGAAGTCATGGCTTGTGTTTTACATACAAATTACACACAGGAATTCCCCGTTCTGGGACTCAATGTTGTTCCCGGCAGCACCAGCAAAGAAATGCACCCTGAGCTGCAGGCCCGATGCTGAGCTCCAGCCTTCAATACAGCCAGGATCCCCCTCATGGACTCCCAGTTTTGGCCATTCTCATAGCCTGAAGAGTAACACGGAAAGGGATTCCTACCTAAATGCTCCTGACCCTCCTCCAGGGACCAACCCAAGAGCAAATCCTCCTAAAGACAAGGAGGGATTAACACCTGGCACTCCCTGTACCAGCTGAGTGCCACTCTTCATGCAATATTGGATATTCTAGTTAAAAAAGTCAGCTAAACTTAACAGAGGTGAATCTATATATGCAGGAATAAAGGGGTTTAGCTTGTAAGAACACAGGAAAACACCTTAACCAACCATTAGACTGCTACGCCACAACTGCATACAGAAACCCAGGCATGTGAGTACTCTGCTGCTCACCACCGGGGCAGAGCAGTGTTTCCCTCCTTCACAAACACACCCACTGTGGGACTCCAGACCCATTTGTCACCTCACTCGTGCCTTGGGGTCCCTGGCCATACCCAGCCAAGGATACAGGCAATGGCTTCAGCAGAGAAAGCCAGCAGTGGGGCGATGGGGGGATGGAGCCTCTGCACATACCATGAGCTCTGGCCTCATGGGGGTAACTGAAGCCAATGTTTTATTCCTCTGCCCCGTCTCCATATCTTAAATTACAGCTGTTTAGCTTCAGTGCGTAAACATTTTAATGCAAGTTACAGAAAAGGGCTGTCAGCTTCAAGTCCCTTAAGGAATAAAGGCAATACTCTAACCCGAGCAGTCGCTGTGCTGCTGGAGCGCTGGGTGCTCCTTCATACAGGTAAAACAACAGTAAAGGTCAAGGGGTTCGTGCTGGCCTGCCAACACCATCGAGAGGCTGAGAGTGTCAAATGATAGCACCATTGGCATTGCTGAGAGGTCTCCCACAGCTATTGCTGCTTTCAGTTTCCCATCCCCAAAGCAGCAGCGTGACCCTGGCAGAGGGTCCCGGCTGCCCCAGCACCTCCCGTGGGACCCGTGGGACCCACGGGACCCACACACCCAGCCCACGCCAGACCTTACGTTCAGACCCATGGTTGAGCACCATTAGGGTAGCACAGATACAAGAACCGAGCCTGTCCCGGGTTGGAAGAGCACCGTCCGGCACAGCCGCGAGTCCCGGTGTGACCCAGCTCCCTCCTCCGCTGCTCCGGAGCCGCCGCGGGTCCGGGCGCTTCTGGTCCGTGGGGACGGCGCTGTCACCTCCGGGAGGCCCGCTGGTCGCCGCGGTCCCGGGGCCCGTGCTGGCGGCAGCTCCAGCAGCACTGGACATGGACCGTCGGGAGGTGGCACCGGCCCAGGAGCCGCAGGGTCTGGCAGAAGGCGAAGGTCAAGCGGTCGCGCTCGCAGGCGGGGCCTGGAGGGAGGCAAAGGAGGAGAGGACGGAGTTGTGAGCGGTGTCACTGGTGTCGGATGTGAACACTGGGGTGTGGGTGGCAGAGACAAGGATGGACGGCACCAACTGCAGAGCCCACCTTCACCTGGGTACCAGCATCCTCGTCATCCCTAACTGCCAGCAGAACAACACCTGCACTGCTCTCTGCAGCATCTTCTTGGGTAGCAAACCCATAGAGGTTGGAAGGGACCTCTGGAGATCGTCCAGCCCAACCCCCTGCCAAAGCAGGGCCACCCAGAGCAGGGCACACAGGAACCCAGGTGGGTTCTGGATGTCTCCAAAGAGGGAGATGCCACAACTCCCCTGGGCAGCCTGTGCCAGGGCTCTGCCACCCTCAGCGTAAAGAAGTTCACCCTCATGTTGAGGTGAAACTTGTTGTGTTTTAGTTTATGGCCATTGCTCCTCATCCTGTCTCTGGGCACCACTGAAAAGAGATACTGATCTGCACTGATGAGATCCCCTCTCAGTCTGCTCTTTTCCAGACTAACAGGCCCAGCTCCTGCGATCTCTCCTCATAGGAAAGCTAATCCAAACCCTGGAGCATCCTTGTGGCCTCCGCTGGCCCTTCTCCAGTAGCTCCTTGTCTTTCTTGTACTGGGGAGCCCAGAACTGGACACAGAACTCCAGACGTGGCCTCACTAGGGCTGAGTATGGGCGAGTGGGGCTGAGCCCAGGGCTTGCTGCTGGTGAGGAGGCTCCGTGCTGGAGGCTGGGGAGAGGTGACAAACTGCAGGGCCATCTCCTCCCGGTGCCAGACCTCCCCCAGCGGCGGCAGAAAGGAGAGAACTCATTTTCCTCCATTGCGTTTGAAAGCCTGCATCGTCCGGTTCCCTTCCTGCAGGTGTCAGCCCCCGCAGCTCCCAGCTCCACCATCACCAGCCAGGCCAGGCTCAGCCAGGCAGCAGAGACCCATCACCACACTGCCATTGTTCATAAGAGCATGGAGTCGGCTTGGGTTAACTTTTAGCTTCCTCCTTTTCCTCTTTGTATCAAAAGGAGCGTGCACCTCACGGAGCCTCCAGCACCTCACCCCGCTGTGTGAGACTCATTTAACCTGCATCAGCGCTGACTTTACCTCCCATACGAGTGATTAATGTAAATGACAGTTTGTGTCTGACAAGGGCAGTTGGTGCTTCCCTGGGCCATTACCCTCCAGTCCCCTCCACTGCCTCTCCCTGGGCACCCTCTGCCTGGGACCATGCTAAGCACACACAGAAATGGGGCAAAACAAGCTTTTCTCTTTCTCAGGACACTTTCCAGCTGGGAAGCCCAGGGATGGAGCGGGGGGGCTCTCGGTGACCATCGCCCCTCACCATCACCCCTCTGTGAACAAAGGCTGTGCTCAGGGAAAAGCTGCTGCCCTGATTCCCACGGGGACGAGCCGGCCGGAGCCGCTGATGTGAAGGATGCAGCAGATGCAGAGCAGACTTTTCCCCCTTTGGGATTTCAATCACAGCCCTCCCCCCCCCAGCCCCTCCGCAGGGAGGTTGCTCCACGGCTCTAAAATTAACCTCCTATTGCAGCAGAGGTATTTCCTCTCTTCCCCTCCAGCCACAGCTCTTTCTGCCCAGCAATAGCGTCTCTGTGCCCTCAACAAACCCTTTAACACAGAAGCTGCTCCTTGCCGGTGCTGTTGGATCCAACAGCTGCCTCCAGGCCGGGATCGAGCGCTGGATCCCAGCCCCGCAGCAGACTCCCGGGCTGGGGGTTTGCTCCAAGCCCTGGGAGCTGCGGGACAATGCGGATTTATCCTGCTGGTTGAGCAGAAATCACTGTGCAGCCAGAGCCGCTCAGGAAAGGGGGAGAGTTTGCTCATGCGATGCTCCAGTGGGGTCTCAGGGATGGAATTCCCTGGGAGCATCCCTGGCCTCTGCACAGCATTCCCTGAACCCCCAGGACCCTTTTGCACTGGGACATTGGAGCACACCAATACATGGCTTGGAGCAAGCTGCTCTAGTGGAAGGTGTCCCTGCTCGTGGCAGGGGTTGGAACCGGATGAGCTTTAAGGTCCCTTCCAACCCAAACCATTCCATGGCTCTTGAAACACCCTGGCCCAGCTCACTGACCTCAGCTCACTGACCTCAGCCATGCCCCCTCCTGCAGCCTCCAGGAATCATTTACTCTTCACCGGGGCATGACCGCTGGGTAACCCCCACCTGCCCAACCGGAGCTTCCCATGG
Organism: Coracopsis vasa; assembly: GCA_026283785.1. Lineage (NCBI taxonomy): Eukaryota > Metazoa > Chordata > Aves > Psittaciformes > Psittacidae > Coracopsis > Coracopsis vasa. The sequence continues at coordinate 15,037 of JANHGB010015090.1, read as the reverse complement.
GATTTATAACTCCCGGTGGTTCAGGTTGCTGGGATTGGAAGCGATATTGAATAGGAGAAACAGAGAACTTGGCCACGGCTCCTGGCAGGCACAGACATTGGCGTGCTCCGGGGGTTAATTATTCACTGCAGTGCACGGAGCAAGTGTAACAGCGGTAAAACCTCCCCAGCGTTTAGAACACAGTTAAAAATGCCTCATGGAAGGCTGGGAATGCCGCCGGTGCTCCGGGGGTCAGTGCCTGCCCCCTGCCCCAGCAGGTCACTGCTGCTGTGCCTCGCTGGGCTGGTCCCTGCGCACCAGCCCTCCCTTATCGCAGCAGCCTTCCTAGAAAGCTATTTATGGAGCACAACCAAGTTGCCTCCTGCCTTCCCTTGAAAGAGCTGTGAGGCCCCTGGGGCCTCTCGCTGCTTTCCAGGAGCAGAGGTGATGGGTTGGCTCTTCTCTGATCCCTTTCCAATGGGACAAAACCCTGGGTGCCCGCAGGAAGCTCGGTACCTGCACTACCCGGAGCCATGCACGCCATACATAAGCCCATCGGTGTCCTGCTGCGGGTTCCTGCCCTTTGCACACCACGTTACCTGCCGAGGTATGAGCCTGCTGCGGAGTGACAGCGGGGATGGGCTGAGCAGAGGGTGGGGAAGAGCCAGCACCCGTGGCTGGAGGCAGTGCCACAGCCCCTCCATCACCATCCATGGGACCCGGGGTCCCAGCGTGCTTCCATCGCACGAGGCCAATGGGAGCTGCTGTCCCACATCAGGCTCTGGTCAATGCGGCGCCTCAGCTGGATGTGTGCGGGGTCATGCTCAGGTCTGAAATCCTGGCGGAGCTCCTGCCTCCTGCCTGGAATCTGCTCTTGGGCAAAGGAAGCTGTACTAGGCACTTCATTTGTCAGCTCTCCACAGCGGTCCCTGCAGAACCGACCCACGATGCATTTAATCCTTTCACTGCTATTTGTTTCCTATTAACAATTTTGTATGCAATCCTAACACTTCATTTGAACACGTGCTCTGTGAGCCTGTGCCAAATTCTCGTCTAGAGAAAGAGCTTAAAGCAGGGCTTTAGCATCCAGGCTCAGTCAGCACACTGGAGGCTGAGCCCCCCACTTTTCTGGCTGGTTTTTCAAGTGAAAGCCGCTTTAAATTTCATTTCAGCTTCTGCCACCCAGCCCTAAAGCATTTACTTGTGTGCTGGGGCAAATAAACTTCCTGGAGCAGGCCTTGTGAAAACAGGGATAGGCCGAGCTCAGAGCTGAGCTCAGCACAACCAGCGAGTTAAGCTGCTGACCTCTGCCCTTGGGATGCTCCCAGAGCCAGTGCCAGGCTTTAACAAGCATTATCCCAGGCTCCTGCTCTGGAGCTGCGGTGCCCTCCCCTGGGAGTGAGCCCTGGTGAAGGCAGCACCAGAGCTGCCAGGTTTGCCTGCATGGTGTCAGCCCTGCTGCTCCTACCACGTCTCGGTCAGCACCATTGTAGGGCTCCCACTGGTCCCCCCATAGCACCCAGCCTGGGAGGAGGAAACGCTGGTGCTCTCTGAGATGCTGAGAGGGATTATCCAGTTTTTAGAGTCCCTGGATCCAACAGAGAGGAATTCTCATTTTCAAAGCGCTGCAGCCAAGCCAGGACTCTCCCTTCACTCCTCATTGTCTTCCCCTTGCTTCTCACGACTGCAGGGAGGGGGAGAAGCCAGCCCAGTGAAGCGGGTCACTGACCATGACCCGCCTGACTCTCCACAATCCCCAGCCGCTTTGTCCACACTGCATCCAGAGCTTCCCACAGCCAGGCCAGCCCCGGGACCCACCAATGGAGCCTTTGCTCCTTCTGCCTTTTGCTAAACACACGGATCAGGGAGGGGAACGGAGCTTGGCAGCAGCACTGAGCCCTCCTCGAGGTTAACACTGCAGGAAACCGACTCCAGGCAGGACCCCAGAGCGTAACTGCAGTGGCTGAGCGCGGCTCATCCTCCAGCCAAGTGCCTTTGCTCCACTCCTTCACTTTTGCCTTTGCTTTCTCTGTTTGTAGCACTTCAAGGTCAGTGTCCCCTCTGCTGAAGGTGTCTTCTGCTCTGAAAGACATGCCTTGGATGTACTCCGGAGAGTTTTCAAGGCTAAGTAGGGGTTAACCTTAGGATTAGGCTTTGCCTCCTCCCTGCCAGGCTGGGCAGGAGGGTCCTGGCAGAGGAGCTCCAGTGTGCCCTGCATGCCTGCACAGGGTGCTTTGTGTCCACACACCAGCACCCAAGGCAGAAGAGAAGCGGATTCTTGTACTCTGCTCAGGTCCATTGTGATTTACACAATGGGAGAAGCATCATTTCTCCTATATTTAACAAAACCCAGGCAATCCTCTCCCAAGCATCCCTTTTCCATTGGCACCTGTTGTTAGCAGTAAGTAAAGGGCACTTAACTCCAGCAGCACCTCTCTGTCTTGCCGCTTGGACACAGACCTGCGTGCTCAAATGACAGAGAAAATTGGAATTTGCTGCAATTACTTTGAGCACGTATCCCCCATGGACAAACGCAGCCACAGGCAGAACCATGGATAACTTCATTTCTCGACTCAAAGCAAGCAGGAATATAACATTTAATTGCCAATTAGGCTTGAAATACAACCAGAGCCTGAATCATGAGCCCAGAGCAACACAAACAGCAGCAGCTGAAAAGGGCACCAGGGGTTTGCCCTGGTGCTGAACCTGCCTTGAACACTGCCAGGGATGTGGCAGCCACAGCTTCTCTGGGCACCCTGTGCCAGCGCCTCAGCACCCTCACAGGGAAGAACTTGTGCCTTATATCTAACCTGAATCTTCTCTGATACAAATACAAATGATGAGCAAGGCACTCACAAGACAAACGCAAAGTGAATTCAGGAGCTAAAGGCATGTATCAGAAATCATGGACCAAGGCTCACTGCCTGCGCTGGGCTCTGCATCCTCCTGGGGCAACAGCCGTACTGTGCCATATGGGCAGCATCACCCAACGAGCTGGCCTCACAACCCTGCCACCACTGCGAGCAGCCACGTTCCTTAGAGCAAAGCGAGGTTTTCACATGGCCGCACAGCCCCAGCAGCGCGTGCCTCGGGGGTGAGCTGCTCGTGTAGGTGCTTTAATCCAGCCCTCCTGGTGACTTCAGAGCATGTAACCCTGTGCTCAGATACAGTAATTGAAATTTAATTGAAACGGGTTCCCTGGGAGCTCTCGGAGGGCTTAAAGGCTGGAGAAATGACAGTGAACCAAGGAGAGTGTTGCACTGCAAGGGAACGGTCTGGCCCGGGCTTGGTCTTAAAACAGTTGTCAATATTCTGAAAGCAAGCACAGCAACCGTATTTGGGAACTGCATTTGGCAGAGAAACAAGCATGAATAGACAGAGATGTGATTTGAAAGGGCTTAGAGAGGGAGTGAGGGTTTGTCTTGATTGTTTTCAGTGCTTTGGAGGGAGCAATGTGAGAGCAAAGTCACACCTGGGTGAGAACCCAGGACTGAGAGTTGTGCAAAGGTCTGAAAGCATGGAGAGAGCTGACAGGAAGGTGAAGATGGGTTTACAGGGTGATAGGGTTGCAAGGAAGGTTGGAACAATTTGGGAATGCATCTCAAAGAGGCAGAAGAGAGCAGTGAGCACCATCTAGGGAATCATCTCCACCAGAAATATCCCACCAGCTGGGAATTCTTGGGAACTTCTATTGATCCCGACTCGCAGCATTGGATACATGAGACCTGAAACCTATGAGAAGCTTTCTGTGGCTCCCCATGAGCTGCTGATTGGTGATTGGATCACTTGGAGGTGATGTCTCTCATCATCCAGCCCTGCCTGCATCACTCTACACCAGCATCTTTCCTTCCCTTGTGTGGGACTCACTTCTCAGCATATATCAGACCTTCAGAAATCCCCAGTAGAGGTAAAGCTGCCTAAATGCACAGTGTACCAATACCTGGTATTGATACACTACTCTTGACATGTCTGGATGAAGCACCCCTGTCCCTGGTGCTTGCATAAATGATACACGGTATTACACCCACTGCATGAAATTTGAAGTAAATAACTAAAGTTGTTATGGAGCAGGATTACTCTGAAATTTGTTTCCATCCTGTCATTGTGATTTGGTTGTCTATGGGTATTAGCTCCACGATGTAATAAGCAAAGCCTGTTAAATACCTTCATGAGAATTAGGGTTCTATAAATTAACTGATTACTGATAAAGCCTAATTATAAATTAGGTCTTATTATCAGGAGCTTCTGAACTACACTGACTGAATTAAAGCTGCAGGAGCAGAAATATTTCAGTTAACCATGTGAACTCTGATCAATGTCTGAAAAGAGCCTGTGCTCTGACCTGCTCCCTGTCCGAGCTCAGGGCATTGGTATGCACTTGGTATCTACAAACACAGGCAGGACTATACCCTGAGATCAAAGATGCTCGAGGATGAAGTGTGGGGCTGTAGGAAGCAGTGAATTGGTGGGCTCAGAAACAGCTTTTCTCTCACTTTCTTTGGAATAAAATCCTAATTCTCATAAGCCACTTGCTAAACCTTGTCCTGCAAATCCTTGCTGTGACCTTGGTGGCACTGTGCACACAAACACAGGGACTGCGGAATTGGAGATGAAAAGATTGTTCAGCAATTTCATCCCAGCCTAACACGTTTTTTTTCTCACTCACTGGAAAACCATCATTTCTCTGCCTGCTTCCAGCTGATCTGTTAGTAAACTGCTTCCTTTTTCAGGAAATACTCTATCTTGAAGATACATAAAAATGCTCTAAGCTTTTCTTGGTAAAACCAGTAAACCTGGCCACGCTAAAGGTGTTGGAATGCATATCCTGTCATACTTCCCTTTACAATGTTCCTCATGTACCTGTATAGGTGTGCATGGGAAATAGAGACCTGGGATGGTGACATTAAACAATGCAGTAGCATCAGCACCAGATCTCCAGTTCAAGGAGCAAGGGGAGTACTGCTGCAGGGTGGCCATCCAGAAGGGTGGTTGTTGACAGCCCTGCCAGCAGCAGGTACCTCCTTGTCCCGACTCTGATGGTGCACATTAGTTGGGCTTTCTTGGCAGAAATGTTGAAGTATCTGGCCCAGGACAAGTTTCTTCTTTGTTTCTTTCCCAACTCTGACTCCCTGGGGTTTCGAAGTCAGAGCTGTGCCTCTTTTGAGTCTCCTTTGCTGATGGACCTGTTCTGGTATTGCTCTATGTAAGTAGGAAATCCTTTGCTTCATGGGAGATTTATCTCTGTTGATAAGGATTGGGAAATTTAGGAATGGAGAACATAAAAGGGAAGGATCTTAAGCCCTCAGTGAAAGGGCTGTGCCACATTCATGACAGCCCTGCTCATAAATGTTTTCCTTCCCATCTGGAAATCAGTTTGGTTTCTTGCCAGTCCCACCCAAACTCCAGTTCTCAGAGGGCTTGGATCCTTCTAGGTTACATCCTCCATTTACCTATGCCCAATGCATCTGTTATTGTGCTGCCATGGACTCATAGTTCAGAATGCTCCTCTCCCTCCCTGATGTCCCCCAGGTAGATATACCTGTCCCATCCCATCTCATCTCCAAGCAGCACCCAGGATGTGTGTATTCTCTTTTGCAGGTGGAGACTGGAGCTCGCTGTAGCACATTCAGGAATATTTTTCTGAAGAAACCATGCTTCAGTGCTCTCCTGAACAGGATCTGATCTGCAAATCCTTCAGTTCAGCTACTTCCAACCCTAATTATTAGCAGAGCAATTCAGGATAGTGCTTAGAAGTTGAGTTTCTCTCAGATGTATAATTTGAAAGATGTTAATATTCTGTCATCATTGGACTGAAAAAGCTGCTGAAAAGCAGGGATTTATGGACTTCAGGCCATAAAGGACCATTGCAACTGCTGGTTGGACCTTGCATAACAGAGGCCAAAACCTCACTAATAATTTATAGATCAAACCCATAACTTCTATTTAATGCCTCTGAAAAGATGGCAAGACTTGATTTAAGGGCTCCAAGTGATAAAAAAATCCACCGTGTGCCCAGGCATGCTATTTCTGTCATCAGTTACCTCACTATTAAAAATTGTACTTTATTTCTGTCCTGAACATGTCTACCTTCAGTTTCTAACTGTTAGCTCTCAGTCTGTCTTTCCCTACACTGTCCAAGAGTCATCCACTGTCCAAGAATCATCCACTGTCCAAGAATCATCTCCCCATGGAAAAACTTGAAATCTATGAGCTACATCTTTGAACTGATAAACCAAGTTGTGGTTATTTTTAATTATAATACTATTTTCCAGCCTGAGAATCATTCTCATTCTCTTCCATCTGTCCAATGCGTCAACAACTCTATGAAAGAGGAAGTCCCCAAATGGATATGATTTCTGGTTGTGGGCTCACCCACTGTAGGTGGGTGACTGTGTTGTAAGATCCATATCTCTGGAACACTCTACTTTTCTCACTCTTGAGTGATGGCTTCCTAAAGATAAAGAAATTCTGACTATGACTGAAAGCAGAATCATGAGAGAAGCTAAACTTCTTAAGCACTGAGAAACTTTAGCCTGAGAACAACACTGCACCAGCTACTAAGAAGGAGAAAAGTGACTGCTATAGCTGAACTCAGAACAACTGTCCTGAACTGATCTACAGTCATGCATCTGAGCAATATCCCAATGAGAATCCTACAAAATACAATGGTCTCCTAGGAAAAAGGTAATGACTGTGAACCAGACCGTTCTCAGTGTATTTTGTGGTCACCTGGGCAGCTCTGTTGCCCAGCGAAGGCAGTTACCTGCCTGTAGGAAGGGTGGTATGTGTGGTGCCTCATACCCTTCACCCATGGGAAGCAAAAGACTTTGTGCGTCCTGGTCCCCCCTGTGCAGCTGTAAAGAGCAGGGCATTGCTTGAGCCCCATGACCATCACTCTGCTTCTCACTCTCCATCTCCACAGCTCTATTTTAACCTTGGCAGTTCCCTGGGAGTGTTTGACCACTCTTGGTGCTGCAGTAGAACTCCATCCAGCAGTTACCTTGGAAAGTGCACATCCTCAGGCAAGTGATGGCTGGATACCAGCTGGGGAGCAGGATCCAGTGACTGTGAGTGCACTGAGAAAATAACACCCATCCGCTGCTCCAGTATGGAAAAGTCAACATTTGGCTTTCTAAGGAGAAATTCCATGTAAAGCTATTTTCATTCCTCCCCAGCAGAGCACACAGATGGAATAGGATTGTTTTCATGATGACAAGGATTTGCTCCCTCTATTTGCCAGTGCAGCCAAACATTTAATTATAAAAGCTCCTGAAATTAAGTAGATGCAAAAATTAAGATGAATATGCTCATTTTTACCAATACTGTAAAATGCTTTTACTCTGAAAGACCCATTTCATTACAATATACAGTGACGGAAAGTTAACACTCACATAATGACCTTAAAACCTGCTTAGAATGCGGAAACAGGTCATTGCTGTTCACTCTCTTAAGAAAAGTTATAAGCCCCTAAAAATTGAGTTTACAATGGAAGCACTTTAATTATAGGAGCACAAAATGTGACAGCAGAATTCTATGGCTCAGTATAGTCTCTTCTAGATTACAGACTACTTACAGGATATATAGACCTGAAGGTCACTGAGATGTGTTGCTTTCCTTATTTTTCTCTGCTCTGGAACATTTAGAGAAACAAAACTTCTCATTTAGGAGGATTTAGGTTGCTGCTACCACACAGAGTTAAACTGGTCCAGTTAAATCAATTCAACCAATGCAAAGGTATTTTTAGTGTGGTTGCAGTGACCTATTTCTAATGAGCTTCTTCCTCATTACCTTAGGCAAGCTGAAAGAGGCCTGGCTGATACGGAAAAGAGAGTGCATGATGCACCTTTGCCCAGGTTGAACTGAGTATTGTTGACATAACACCCAATGCTAAATGGGTGTAAGTCCAAGCACAGACAGTCCCAAAGTGGGAATTCACCTGATGTCTCATGGAAAGGATATTAGAACAGCCAAGAGCATCTCCTGTGCTGAAGCCCACGTCTGTGGTGGGAGGAAATGCACTCCCCAGATGTGAGTGTTCTGGCTCCCAATATTCCATAGGGGAGACTTGGGGGTAAGGGCCTGGCCTCAGAAGACTCTGCACCTCTCTTTACTGCTCCCTCCACAAAGACACCAAGCAGTTAGACATAATATGGGCCAATTACATCCAGATCAGTGGTCCATGGCTTAGGAAAACTGCTTGGAACAACTCAACTGCCATTGCCTCATCTTTCTGGAGTGAAAAGTTACAGGGAAACATGGTAGGAAGCATCAAACAGCTGTCACTTTGATCCAGATGTTGATTTGAGAAGGGGTCTCCCTGGCCTCCCAGAACTGCGATGCTAATGTTTGTTATGTCACATCCCCTCCTCCCGCCCTGGTACCTAGAGCAAAGTCAAGCAGCTCTATACCACTGAGTAGATGCATTTGAGCTGCCTTTGCTTAACGTTTATCTTCAGTATATGTGGAGGTCACCAGGCTCCAGCTGAGAGAACTGGCAAAGGAACTGCAGTGCTCACCTGTGTCAGTGTGAAGAATAGAGGTTCATAAGGCCAAAGTGGAGCACCTCCATGTCTTCATCCTCCCTGAACCTGGAAACCTGGATCAGGTCGTGGCAGTTCAGACAGCCCATGCCAGGAAAGCCGCCTGGTGCTTCCCTCTGCAGATCTCAGATGAGCTACAGGAGGAAAATGTCAGCAGCTGGCTGGAAAACCTGCCAGAGGCCATGGCAAAGGGAACCCTGGACCTTGCTTTGAAACTCCCTTGATGAACTATGAACTTCCTGGCAGCAGTGCCTTAGGAAGGCTCAGCAGGAGGGTGCCAAAGAGGTGACGCTGTGTGACAAAGCAGCTGGAAAATGCCAGAATAATTTGATCAATCTTCTTAATTTGCTGTTGAAAAAGGCAGCCTTTACAAAGAGGTGGTGAGGATGCCAAGACACCTTGCTTTACCTGCCTGTTATCTTGAGGAGACATCCTCACATGTTCCTCAAGGAAGGAAAACTTATGTGAAGAAGCAATTCAGAGGAGCATATGGTGTACCTTACAGAGAGACGACCCTGGCTTAGAGGGTATGAGGAGTCAGAACTCACCTAACATCAAAGAGCCAAATGATTTTGATGTGTCATATGCTTCTTTCTTTTGCCACAGCCAATGGCCCATGGAGTTGTTAGGCAGATGGAGTGTACCAGGCAAGGCTGAAGGGAAATGCACAGTCAACAGAGTGAAGACCCAAAAGCCATTAGTGATGCTTATGTGAGGGGTTTCTTAGAGGCATCAAAACCTAAATACAACACAGCTATCTTGACACTCCATTTCTTTCTGCTCTTTTTAGACATATTGTGGCTTTTGTGTTACCCTGCATCAGCAAAACATTGGTATTTGAGTCATCCTTCAGAGAAAGTAGGACCGTCTGCGAGTTCAATCAGGCTCCTTACCTTTACAACCTCCTGTTTCGCCTTGTAGCTGGGCACAGCTGAACACCTTTTGCATTGGTATTTTCTGGGCTCTGTCTCTGCTCCCGGGTGAGTTTCCTCTGAGAATATTATAAAAGTAATACAGCTGGTATCAAGTATGAGAGGGAAATGGTGATATTTTTTTGTCTATCAGACAGGTTCTGATGACCTTGCCTGAAGCTGCAAATGGAGAAACAGGCTGAAGGAGGAAGAGAGTTGAATGCCGGGCTGGAGATCCAGGATCTGTGTGCTATAGAAAGTTTGTGTCAGATACAATAAGTCTCTACAGACTGTTGTGAAAACATGTAGTTGACGTTTCTCAGTTATTTGGTAGAATGGGTGAATGGGGTACAGCAGCTGCAGCCTTGCTGCTGTCTGGATGGAGATAGGCATGAGGACTTCCCTCAGGACTGACAGGATTTTACCTTGGAAGGTAAAGGAAAGTGAGGAAAGTTTGGACTAAGGTTCCCTTGTAGTTTGTTCACGTTGGGTTTCTGCCTCCTGAGCTGCCCCAGGGGGTCACTCGTTAGAAATCCTCTTGCAGGCACTTGGTCAGCCTGGGACTGGGGACCCATGGACAATGCTGAGCCATGCTGGGGCTTGCTCTTTCCAGCAGCTCCTGTTTGCCAGCCGCCACGTTCCCACTTTGCAAAGGGTCAATCTTCATTTTCTCCTTCAGACTGTAACTGTTGACAGTCCTGAGGATGCCTGTGCTAAGACGGTAAACTGGTTGCAGGATAAATCACTGTCTATGGGCACAGTGGGTAACTAGAGTTTTATTATTGCAGTTTTATACATGGTGTTCATGTGGGGTTGCTTTTCCTCCAGGATAGGATGTTTCACTAAAAGCAGGAGTTGCAGGAGGCACTTTGCACAGACGGTGCTGTCACCATCCTGTAAAGATCTCACAGCCTGGTTAAAAGTAAGATTTCTGGCCCTGGGATGGGAACTCAGCATCCCGAGCTGGCTGCAGTGGAGGATCCCTGAAGATTCCTTCCCGAGCCAGGCCTGAGGGAAGTGCCCAGGTTAGCAGGGGGGTCCTCTCCACTTTCTGACCCAACAACAGCAACTGCAGAAGGGCAAAGATGGAGAAGAGGTGGAGAGAGGGTGCAGCAAAGGGCAGAGGAAACGTTAAGGGGAAAAAGGGAGTCTCCACACCCTCCTGATCCAAGGGGAGCTCCGGGCTGGCACCTGGGGCTGAGATTTTATCACTCTGGGCTTATCCTCCTCCTCTTCTCCATACTGACAGATTTCTCTCCTGTTCAGCCACCTCTATGGGTCTTTGGCATCAGCATTGCTGCATAAGACACATTCATTTGTAATATGAATGCATGGTCAATGCAGACGTTGCTTTGCTGTGTTACTCTGAAGTAGTTGGGATCTATGACACGTGGAACACCCACCATTTCTTCCCACACCCTTACAGCATAAGGAGGAAGGACTGTGTTGTGCTCTAATCCAACAGTATACTTTGTACATGCCATAAATCTGTTGTATTTATGCCCATATTTGTAGTAAAATAATGCTGTATCTTTGCATCTGGGCTGCAGGCATCCGTGTTCCTTTAGTGCTGTCACTGTAGGAGAAACACAACACCAACAATATACTATTATCACTACAAAGTGACAGCACTGTAGCTATAGCTGTGCTAATGTGCTGCACTGTATGATAATTACAAATGCTTTTCATACATGCACTTTTCTGTTTTGAAGAGACTCTGAGCTGTAGCACTGCGTGAAAACCCTGTTCCCCAGGAGCTGCTCAGATGAGAACCAGCAAGTCATAGTTTCAGCCCCATCACCTTCACATAAGCCTACCTGACATCCACTCTATCTTGCACTCAGTCACGTCAGCCTGGGTTTATAAATGAAGAATTAATAAATGACATACAGAAAGACTCCAGTTGGCTGTTTTCCTTTCTGGGCACCCAAACTCAATATGCATTTGAGTGACAAATCGCACATAGATGACATGAGTGGACAGTGAATCCCACAGTGCAAATGTATGTCAAGGTATGCAGAGTGTTTCTTCTGTTCCTCAGTATGCCAGGGTAGTATTAAGCAACACCTCTTAGGTCCAAACATTTTAACATCAGCATATCTCTCCCTTTATACTTCAGCATCCTAAAATAGCAGGTTGAGTAGATTTCTTATGCTCTGATGCTGATTTTAATACATGTTGTAATATTAATGTCCTGATATTCAAGCTCATGTAGCAGGCTCACATGAATTATTTCTAAGCAAATTAGCCTGGCAGAAGTCCTAGGCAAAATAATGGTACCATCACAGGTTGAACATCTAGAAAATCAGCAGAAGTTGCTCCACATGGTTTTATAGCAATCAGATCAATCCTACCAAACAAGTCAGATTTCCTGGTATTGCTAAATTGGGAGTTGGTTTAGAAGCGCACAGCCTGGATGCAGCAGATGTTTGCAGTGCACCTGACAAGGCAGCTAATTGAGTGATTGGGATCACATGGGGCCATTCACAGGTATTAATGTGAAGCCAAGTGCAAACTCATCTACTGAAAGGCAAAAAGGACCTTCTGGAAAACAGTGGCTCCAAAAATGGATTGAAGATTGCTGTGGGTAAGTGAGCAAATTTAAGCTGCTAGTGCATCAAGAGTTAATGTAGTCTGGTGTATGTTAACACAAAGAGGAATAAGAGTAAGGATAGATTTCTTCCCTCCACATACAAGTGCTCACCTGGATTATGAGATGTCAGTCTGAAGTTTGCCCTTGTAAATAGGTAAGGGAACTGCAGAAGGTTCAGAAATGAGCCACAAAACCAATTTGACGGCGGGACAAAATGCCCTATAGTGATCCATTTTTAAGAGCAGAACCTGTTTAGATTGTAGGGAAGAAGAGTGAGAGATGACTTGAGTAATGTATAAGTACCTTCGTGGGGAGAAAATACCATGTACTAAAAGGCTCTTTAATTTAATGTAGAAAGGTGTAATAAGAACTAATGGCTGGGAGCTGAAGCTGGAGAAATTCAGACTAAGGCACAAGGTTTTAACAATGGAATTAAACACTGGGCTAAAGTCCTGAGGGAAGGTGAGTGTCCTCTGTCTCCAGACAGTCTCTGTTCAGGCCTCTTCTTTATTGAAACATTTGCTTTACCCATGCATCAAGGATTTGCCTTTTTGCAGGGGTAAAGCCCTTTCTTACAGTGAGGGATGGGTCTCAACAAGTCGATGCTACCTCCTGGCTGAAAATTGCTGTGGAAAATTGCTTTCCCACCTGGATATGCCAAGGGTAAGGGGACCAATTCTAATTAGAGATATTTTAATATCACATTCAGGTCCACAGGGCTTTTGGAGGTGGCTGAAGAGCTGCCAGCCTAGGGTGTCAGTTGGAGTGATGCAGTTCAGCACTGACACCACTTGTTCAGCACGAATCCTCTCCCATGCTGTTGGTACCTCATTTTCCATTCTTTCTCCATCTCAGACCTTCCCTCTGCACTGACAAATGTTGCTTACAGAGAGGTTCATCCTCTTCCACCCAGAAGCAGTTGGTGTTCCTCTGAAGCTGAATCTCTCCCAGAAATCTGCAGGAAGATGAACACATCCCCTCCAAAGGCCAAGTCCCAGATGCATAAACCAGCCCTAGTCCAGCGATGTGTCTGTGATGTGGACCATGCTCATTCACACAAACTGGGGAACCAGCTTCAATCCTATTGATGTTTTCCTTTGGTGACCCCTTTTAATTCCATGATGATTAATGTTAAAATTGTCTGCTGTTAGAAGCTTTTAGTGGCCAAGTTGCTTGCAGGATGTTCTCTTTGCTGATGTGCTGTGGGGTTTTTGGTGTATTCCCAATTTCTTTAGCAACAAGCAGCAAAGTGTATTTATCCTGCATGTGGTTGCTTGGCCAGCTTGCACATGCTCTGCTATCCCTCCACTTATCTATAAACATGTCAGTTACCCAGTCATGGAGCCAAAGCAATGCCAGGTGACTTATGTGATGGCTTATTCACCATAAACAATGAGTAGTGGAAGGAAAATACCTCTCTGAATAGTTCAAAAGCCATCAGTGGATAGAAATGTTCCCATGATGAGTACATTTGTTATAACAGAGCACATTTCTACAAAACAAACCATTTAGAGGCAATTTCTGGGAGAAAAAGAAATCCGGCATTAGTGGAGTAAGTGGTTCAACATGTGTCACTGCAGCTACTTTAGGGAACCACCACAAGCCTTGCTCATTTCCACAGAAAGGCAGTAATGCATCAAAGTGTTTAACCACTAGACTGAGCCATCACAGGGGGCTGCTGGTGGCAGTGGAAAGGCCAAGGTATCAGACCTATTTTAAGAGGCTGTTTTAACCCTCACAGTCTTTTGAAAGGCAATCTCCCACCCGCTCAGTTCTTTGGCCATTTCTGTTTCCTCACAGTGTGCTCAGACCTGCATTTGTGTGTACGTATCTCCACTTGTAAAACATTTCAATTTATACCTCAGTTCTTTATCAATTAGGGGTATAATTTCCTATTTCTCAACCTCCATTGCATCTGGCTCTCCTGCGGTCCCACTATCAGGAGAAGCACCTGTATATAGATGAGCTTCTGGTACTTTGCCTCCAGACTTAATTTCTTCTACTCCTTGGTGATTTGGTACAGGTAAACCAATTGTGCATTTCCTAATATTAAAGATATCAGAATAGAAATGAAGGAGTCTTTTTTTCCCCAGTGAAGCTGGTTAAGGTTCTGATCTTCACAAGACTGTTAGAAACAGCAGTTTTCTGTAGTGGTTTGGCTCAATTTCCAAGTATCTTTTGCTGGAAAAAAGTGTTGGCAGGACATCTCCAGCAATCTTATCAAATGCTTTTGAGAAAGCTGCAGCTAGTCATGTTTGGGGATTAACTCTGATTTGTAACACTCATTCCTGATAACTTCTGATAAATTCAACCCAAGCAGAACACTCATCATTTTGATATTTCCAGTTAGATTTGGATTACTGTTCCATTCTTACTACCTGGGAGATTTATGTGGAAATCCAAGAGGTGAGGGACACCTGCCCAATGGACACCACAAAATGTCACTGTGGGATGTGATGTGCCAGATGGAGGATGCAGTGGGGAGGATCCTATTGTTGGATGTTTGGATAGCTGCTCTGGGGTGAGATACAAAGGTAAGACCTCATGAAGTGTCTAGCTAGGCTCCTGGTGCAATGTAAAGTCAATGGTGGGAGTCTGTGCGAGCACTACTGGCCCAAGGAGGAATGGGAGAGGAGTTTCAGAATTTGCTAATGAGGAGGTTGTGTAGCAAGGTGTCAGCAGTGTAATTCCTGAATGCTCTCAGAACCAAGCACACAGCAGAGGAAGGAGAAGTCTCAAGGCATATGTGAGAAAAGTGTGTATGGGATCAGGATCTGCACCTGCTAGAAATCAGATAAATGTTCGGAGTTGGTGGAACTTGCCCATGAGAAGCAGGTTCCCACAAGGCCAAAACAGACCTTGGCTCAAGATGGTGTTTTAAGAGTATGTTCTTAATACACCATCTCCAGCTGTCCAGTGGAGGTGGCTGGTGTCTTTTCCCAAGGAACAAGGGATGGGACAAGAGGAAACGGCCTCAAGCTGCACCAGGGCAGGTTTAGATGGAGCTGAGGAAC
>JANHGB010015089.1:0-12519 GCA_026283785.1 Coracopsis vasa | reverse complement strand
ATACAAACCCCAAAAAAAGGGAAAGAAAAATTCCTGACCCTGCTGAGTGCAGATCTGCTTTGGAGGAAAATGGGTTAGACAGGGGCATTACTTAGCAGGGGGAAGTGGCACTGGCAGAACTAGCCCATTTAACCTAAGTGGTCAATGAGCTGAGAAAGTTGGGGCTGTTCAGCCTGGAGAAGAGAAGGCTGTGTGAAGACCTCATAGCAACCTTCCAGTATCTGAAGGGGACCTATAAGGATGCTGGACAGAGACTCTTCATTAGGGACTGTAATGATAGCACAAGGGGTAATGGGTTCAAATTTAAACACGGGAAGTTCAGGTTAGATATAAGAAAGAAATTCTTTACTGTGAGGGTGGTGAAGCACTGGAATGGGCTGCCCAGGGAAGTTGTGAATGCTTCACCCCTAGCTGTGTTCAAGGCCAGGTTGGATGGAGTCTTGGGTGACATGGTTTAGTGCGTGGTGTCTCTGCCCATGGCATGGTAGCTGGAATTAGATGATCTTAAGATCCTTTCCAACCCCAACCATTCTGTAATTCTAAGTACCCCTCTAGAGAGGCACTGCCAGCTGGGACAGATGGCTTGAAAGCACAGAGCTGTGCTCTGCTGGAGAAGAATTTGCCAGGGGTTGTAAACAAGGGTGATTCACTCCTAAAAATGACAAAGAGTGGTGCAGATCCAACCCCAGATCAAGAATCTCCCTAGTAAATTATACAGACTTTGATAAGTGCTTGTGAGAGTTCACTGTAATGCTAGGGGAAGGTTTGTGCTGCTTCACAAACAATGAAACTGCTACTGAGGTCACATGGGCCTGATTACTGTTTGGGCTTACTCCAGCCAAGTATGCCTATTGGAAGGGGTGACTGCGGTACAGACAAATGTCTACTGAGGAACTCAGCTCAGCAGCTCCAGCTGACTGTCCTTCAGCCATAAATCCCTCAAAAGTTTGAAGTCTTCATGTTATGGAAAAACTTCCATCAAAACAAAGCCAGCTGCTGTCATAGGGGTGTCTCTCATTCAGAAAGCCTCTGTGAAGTCAAGTTGACCTACTGATTCCTGCTGGGTTTTAAAAACTCTGGATGCTAGGACATCTGCTGTAAGGCTGAGTGAGCCCTTGGCTATGATACAAACCCAAATGTACTCTCTGAATCCAATCTGAAACACTTCAGAGCAGCAAGTAACTGCAAACTGCTTTATGTGCTACTGATGCTGGCCTTCATACAAGGCCAGCACGTCTGGTCATGATGTAGTTCAGGAAGGGGACCAGGCAGAGATGCTGGGTGTTGAGTGTCCTGTCATGCTCACACAGATGAAAACTGTTGTGATTGATGCCAGTTGTCAGCACTGACCTTAGCTCAAGGCTATAGCTACATACTCCAGCTTCAGGGTGTGCTGTTGGTTGGAGGCTACTTTTTCAGTCCAAGTAGATGATGATGTGCTCATAGCAGCTAGCAGAGAGGTGTAAGACAGGACTGGGAATGAACTGAACAAATCCAGCACAGCAGAGGTAGAATAGGGGAGGACTGTTAGGGAAAAATAACAACCAAATCTGAAGAAAATTCACGTGTGTCTGAAATTTATTTAGACATTCTTGTTTAGTGCTTATTTGATGAGGTTTGCTTCATTTTAAGTGAGGTAACTCGCTTTTAAATAAGAGTTTCTTCTGAAAAGTATAACATAGTTTAGTCAATCAAATTCAATTTTTTGCTCTTCGTTGACTTGATTTATTCTCAGAGCAATTTGAGTGACTCCAGGGAACTTGGCCTGGCTTTGTACAAATGCAGATGAGTTAAAACTTAGGTTAAATGTTAAGGTTGTCAGAGGACACTGAGAGATAGTAATGTGGCAAAACTAGATATCATTTTCCAGAAATAACTAGACAAGAAACTGCTGGAGCCATGTGTTACTAAAAGACAGGGTTCTTGTAGGGCTATCTTTGCAAAGAGCACACCACCATTTTGACCAAGTAAAAAGCTTGGTGGACTATAGCAGGTTGCAGCAAAAGCTGCTACTAGCTAGAACAAACTTGACCAGCAGTTTAACCTGCACTTAGCAATATCTTCCTCTTAAAAGCTTAGATACCATTGACATCTAGGGGTGAAATCCTGTGCCCAGAGAGCCAGTTTATAGCACCAAACCTGCCTGTACGACCTCAAGGGATTGCAGGACATAATGCAGCAGTGAGAGGCTCCTCTGTCATCTGTGTGGTTCACTGACTCCAGTTTATTAGATTTGTTGACTCAGATTCCCATTTAAGTGGACTGATGGGATTATCTGTTCAGCCTTTTTGTGCACATTTCCCCATGGATTTAGTTTTCAGGAGCTATGATGAGAGTGCACTTTCACTTAGAGCAGATGCTAATGGGAAGACTGCTGCCTTCTCATCTGTCAGAAGCCCCTGGAGTCAGCATCTCATCCAAAGCTGTCATTTGCAGTGTGAGCATTTGGTCAGGGGCAGCTTCTCCAAATGCACTGCAGAATTGTCTGGGTGTGTTTGACAAAAGCAAGCAAATCCCATGCCTGCTGAGTTAATGGTGTGAGGTGGAATTCACTGTTTAATCAAAGGAGCGGTTTTGTGAGGCCAAGGAGTGAGTTTTTTCTGAAAGGTGCTGTTGTACACATGGTCCTGGCAGTCTTGGTGATAGTCTGTGGCTATGTTCACCCAACTTTTGATAGAGAAGAGCTGAGCAACTGAAACTGCTTTGCATAGTGGTGCTGGGTTTTGATCCCAAATCCCATGTGCTGCAAATGAATTGCACTATAAAAGGTTGCTCCTGACTTCAGAA
This sequence comes from Coracopsis vasa, assembly GCA_026283785.1. Lineage (NCBI taxonomy): Eukaryota > Metazoa > Chordata > Aves > Psittaciformes > Psittacidae > Coracopsis > Coracopsis vasa. The sequence continues at coordinate 9,732 of JANHGB010015089.1, read as the reverse complement.
CTCTTAAATGCTGCTGTCACCAAGGTGTGTTGTGAGGCTGTGCTGGCCTGCGTACCCTGGAGTAGGTGCAGGGCACTGTGCTGCAACTGGGAAAACGATTTGGGCGCTTTCCCTGTGCCATCATGGATCACATCCTCTTTACCCTGGACAAACTACCGCAAATTACCCATATCTGCAGTATTCCCATGAGCATGGCTGGAGCCAGCCAGCTGGAATTGCCACATGGAAGCTGCATATAGGTGACAGGGGAGCATCTCGGAGTCAGTTTTGTTGTAAGTTGCAGGTTGATAGGCCAGAGACTGCTAAAATGGAAACAATTCAGAAAGCCTAAACATGGAATCACAGAATTGTTAGGGTTGGAAAGGACCTTAAGATCACCTAATTCCAACCCCCTGTCATAGGCAGGAACACTTTCCACTAGACCAGGTTGCTCCAAGCCCTGTCCAGCCTGGCCTTGAACACTGCCAGGGATGGTGCAGCCACAGTTTCTCTGGGTGACCTGTGCCAGGGCCTCACCATCCTCATAGTGAAGAATTTTTTTTCAACACCTAATCTAAACCTACCCTCTGTCTATTTAAAGCCATTCTCCCTGTCCTATCCCTACATGCCCTTGTAAAAAGCCTCTCTCTAACTTCTGACATGCCCTGTTGTTGGCCAGGGACAACTGCAGGCAGTAGGGACTCTAGTAAAAGTAAAGACTAATCAGATTTTGATGTGACTTGGCAAGTAAGAGGACTGTAAAATTCTTACATATATAGTTGTAAAGAAGCATTCAAAAGAGTAAAATATTTGTTTAAGCTGTAGCTGTTTGATAAATTGTGCAATGGGCTCCAAACAACTAATACAGAAATACTTTAGGAAATACACACATGATGAGCTGGCTTCAGCTGTGAGGTAGGACTAGGATGATCCCCAGTCAGCCATTCCCACTGTTGCATTGATGCAGCTGTTCCTAAGCCTGCACATAAAGCCAAATCATAAACCTGGGAAATGATAACATCCAAGACAAAACTCCTCTATGTCATAAACCTCATATCCAAGATACAGACACAACTTGGTAATTGTACTTCACCGCTAGACCTAATGTGTGCAGCTTTAGGAGACTCTTCAGAGACTAGTTGCTGTGATATGGTGACTATGGTCACAATGACAGCCACTTATCAGTCTGGGGTGGTAACAGGGACTGTTAACAGTTCCCTGGACTCAGGAAGAAGGGTGCTTATGAACAGCAGCTAAAAGAAATGTCAATAAAACTTGTTCATTTAGAGCCACTCAGAGGGATCTGAAGGCAAATAGAAATGCTGATCTGTTAAAGTCAGCAGGAGGCACACAGGAGTTGCTGTTCCTTTTTCACAGATGAAAAAAAGTGAGAGAAAGAGGCAGAGAGGCTTGGCCAGGGTCAAACATAGCTGGGACACTGCCCAGATTGCTTTTCACCCATCTTCGAGCACTTCCAGACCGTTGGCACTTCTCCTGTGCTTGCTCACTAAACCGATTATACACTGAAAAAACGTCAGTGAAGACAAAAGAGGTAAGAACCCGATGCAGACAACTGGGAGCTGGAGCATGACACAGCACTGCCTTCTCCCATCTGGCAGCACACAGCCTCCCCATCTCCAGACAATTGCCCAATTTTCTGCTAAGCACAGCAGCCCTGTAGTTGCTTGTGCAGGCTGTTTGCTCACTTAGAGGCTTTTTGTGCTTTCTTTTGAGGAAACTGGTGTGACTTGGAAAATCTTCCCCTCTGGGTTATAAACCCCCTTCCTAGCCAGTGAACTTTCCATAGCTTCTCCTCTGCGGCCTTTTCTATTCCCCATGGCTGGCTGATGGCTGCTTAGGACGCGTGCAAAACTGAAGTTGGTTTATGAGTAGGGAAGGTGACTTACATGGAGCTAGATGATACAGTCCACAATTGCAGGCATGGAGAGGGTGTTTTAGAAGCTGGAGAAAGGTGCAGCACCTTTCTCAGGCTCCTTGGGTCAAACTGCTTTGATTGGCACAGAGTCCGCTCTTTATGATGGCTGTTTCCACTGTGGGAGCCTCTTTGCTCCCTGCAGGTAGGCATGTCTCCAGTCAGACCCTTGATATCTTTCTCTACAGCTTGCATTAGCAGTAGTTATTCTCTGGGTCTCTTATCCTGCCAAAATAGCAACCAGCTCTTAATGTTTTGGGCTTTAGCAATATCTTGCATATAGTTTTATTTTTTCAATTAATACCTTCATTGAAAAAGGGGATTACTTTTGTATTCGTAGCTTGCAGTATCTCAAGCTGAATGTCTGGGAACAAGAGCATACTGTGACCAAAGACCAGGTAACTTGACCTAGAAAATTGTGCCTTGTCTTGTGCACAGGATTGCACCATTTGTTGATCGACAGATGAGGGAATTACAAGACTAAATTCTGCTCCTGAGCTTTGTTCTCCTTTATGTCAGCAGTCACTTCTGCTGTAACAGGCTGTACTTGTGGGAGCAAGAATTTGCCGCTGATACAATTGAGGGGAAAGAAGAAGTGATTTTAACCTAGATTCTAAAGAAAAATGTCCCATTTGCAACCCTGTGTTATCCCTTTTTAGCTTTCTAGGTACTTGATACATTTTCCTCCAAATGTGGAAGAGTCATGAAAGGCTCAGAAATAATTATATGCCTATGAGGGAACTCGGAGGGCAGCTGGGAGAGATGAGAGGGAGTCAAACAGGAGGGTGCAGCACTGTTCTTCATCCCTGTGGTGCTCTGTGGCCAGCAGCAAGCCAGCTCTTGTCTGATGTATTTTGACTCTTGCCCAGCAGAAATTTTGCTGGTCTTTGGAATCAGCATGTGGGCCCATTTGAGCAAGGCACCATTTGTACACTTTGTTTTGCATCCTGAAGATTAATGTCTGGTAGTGCTAGCAAGACATTGATCCAGGGTCATAATCTTGTTCCTGCTTTTACTACCCTAGGCAAGTAATTTCTGCTGATGTTCCTTTGTTCCACATCATAGTCCTTTCCTCCTGCCTTTTTCCAGTCCTGCCTTTTTGTTCACCTTGCAAAAAAGGTGAATTGTCTCTTACTGTCACTGGCAAGAGACTCTGACCATTTGAGAGCTCTGTACATGACACTGAGATCCTAGTGTTGCTGCTGCTTTGCTCCTCACTGATTACTGCCTATGAAACAGCATCATCATTTTTAATATTTAATTGGAGGTGGGAGAGGGAGTAATTTTTGCTTTCTTCCTTGCTTATGTCTTCAGCCATAGTATGAAAACAGCATCTCAGGGAAACACAAATTGAGTATTAGTCCTAATTCTATCCTGGATATTTTCCAAAATGCTTGACTACCTTACAGCATCTTTTCTGAAGCTCACTTAAGGAGTATAAGCAAAGTGCTTTAGGAGTCTCAAAAAGAAGGAGCCATGGAGGTCCTAAATGGTATTTGGCCAAGCAAGACAATTTGAATATACCAGAATGGCACCAACTTGAGAAAGAACTGCTGTTACCCAAAGTAGATAATAGTACAAGTGTACTTCACGGCAAAGACGTATTGGCTTGGCTTCTAGAGATAGAGATGTTTCTAGCTGGAGCAAGTTGGGAAGAAATTGGATCAAGTCTCCTATTTTGATTTCAAATACGTAACATGGAAGTGAGCTCAAGTAATGTTTGGGTATTGACTGGGGCTTTTGGGATGTGCTTTCTTTTGCACAAAATAAAAAACCAGGCAGAAAATATACGCTCTCAGGTCAGCATTAGCGACTGGAAGAGGAGTCTCGCAGTGCCACCTAGGGGCTTCCGTGCTTGAGACAGGACTAGATACACTGAAGTTCTCAGCTGGGAGCTGACAATGCATTTTAACTGGTCCCACGTTGACAAGAGCAGTCCCAAAAAATTGAGGATACCTGTTCATTATCCAGCCCCTTTCATATGGGACAGAGCCATACAATATTACATAGAAAGCTGTCAAAAGGTGTAGGCACATATGTCTAGTCCCTGAGAGATCTCAGGTGAGTTCCGTGTCTGAAAACCACGTGGATTCATATTTACTATTTCCTTAATCTGGCTGCAAACAAGAAAAGAGTAATCTTAGTTCTGGCAATGAGCTGGATTGGACTTTTCTCTTTCTCCACTCAGTTGCAGGGTCTTGTTATTGAATGGTACATTTCTCTCCAGGAAAGGTGATTCTTGCCTCATTCTGCTCATGTTTCTGTGGCCTGGCTTCATATTTGCTTTACTGAAAGCACATGGGGAGTCAAGAATAATTTGTGGGTGAGGTGAGTGTCTATGGCAGGATTCGATTTGGGGAAGTGTCCTCATGATAATGTTAGTTTGTTTGAAGTGAAAGTGCTGAAACAAAGGTATTGTATCAAATACAATTACAGCAATACTAGTGGCAGGGATGACCCTTGGGTTATGATGATTTAACTAGAAATGTTTAACGTCACAGTAAGATACAGGCATTTGGCATCCTGGGTCATTCCCCAGCAACCATAGCAGAAGCTATTTTAGGCTTTTGTTATTTTTATACGGTAATAATTTTCCCTGCTCTAATACTGTGAGCAAAAAGTAGGGCATTCAGAGAGACATGGTATGTGGAGTATTTGTGACAACTGGTGTGATGTGTCTGAATAGGGGGAGTCCAGCAGGTTCCTTACTGCTGCTAGAAACATTCACGGGATCACGTTTGTTCTCAAGACCCTCTTTACTCCCAATGCCTGTGTCATGATTAAAGCATTTTCAAGCACAGGTGTGCTGGACATGGTAAGAGTTCAGATAACATGCTATAATGAGTGTTACACCATGCTTTTATTGACACCTGATTAAACCAGGAATTTCCTTTTATTATGAGAAATGCATTAGATTCTGTGAGATTACACATGCTTGATTAATCTTCTTTACAAGGAAATGGAGAAGTAGTCTGTGATATTTGTCTATATGTATAGTTAAATTCTGTGAGAGGAAATATTTGATCTTGAGCTTAACATGGGATAGACTGTAGCTGAATGAGAAAAAAGACTCATTTTCTGAAGTGACTTGTACCATGCCGAATGCTGGTGAGGAATTTGTTGAAAAGAGCAGCGCAACAATGACACCTTCTGTAAAACACTAGAAATGTCATGTCTTATCATTTCTGCTTCTACTTTTGGAAATTCTAATCTACATGCTGTCAGAAAGCTGAAGCAGGCATCCCTGCAGGGAATTGGTTTCCCTACTGAGCTGTGCAAATGCATCCCAGGCTGAGAGGTCCCAAGCTTGACAGTAATAGGAAGTCTTCTGCAAAAAGATTAGGAATGTAAAAACCCTTTTGGCAATCCTAATCCACCTTTTTTTCCTGTCTAAAAGCATGCTTAGCCAAATGAGTGGGAAGCTGAGCTCCTTATCAGAACAGCTTCAAGTTCATAGCAGCATGCATGAGGGCCCCAGCCCTATGTTAGTGGCACTTTCAGGCTACCTTTTAACAATATTCCGCTGCATCATATTTCCTAAATTAATTTGTTTTAAAGAGAGAGCACAAGAGGGAGCCAGACTCTGCATCCTGGTAAGGCTCTTGGCTTTGTGTTGGGAAGGGGCAAGGGGAGACTGGTCTCTGCACTCTGGGCTCTTTCTGTGTTTCTTCAGTGACTCTGGCCTGAGGTGTACAAAGTCCTGTGGACCCCAGGTTGAAACTCCAGGGCTCCCCAGCCCCCGTTGGTGCCCTGGGACTTGGATGGCAAAGTCACATCTCATATGATTCCCTCTGACATTAACAGAAGTGGCAAAGGAGCATCCCTCTTGGGCCAGTCAAGCTGAAAGGAGGTGGCAGATATGGCTTTGATATCCTTCCTGCTGAGGAGGAAACGCAGCCCAAATTTCCTATTTTGTCTTTCCATCACTATATTCTCATGGTAGAGGTGCAGGGTGGAGAGCACTGGCAGGATCAGGCTGATTAATTTGAAAGAAGGAGATCTGAGATATCAGTGGCGCTTGTTCTTTAGCAGGGTGCCCGAGAGCTGCTGGTGTAAGTTCTCTGCTTCCTGGTCTGCATATGGTCAGCATCCACACTGCTGAGGAGCTGCCCTTCCCAGTGTCTGGTGCTCCCAGTCAGTCCTTTGGCTGCCATGCTGCATCCTGCAATAATCCTCTGCAGCCTATGTTGTCTGGAAAGGCATAAAGCAAGCTCTTATCTGCCACTTAACCACTTGCTGGCTTACTGAAAAGAGCATGAGACTGAAAAATCATCCAGATTCCTTCATATTTGTTGTAGCAGTTATCAGGTAACATGAGGTTAAATCAATGTTTTAATACTTTAACAGCTACCTGCAAGGTGTTACAGGTGAACACACCCCTTGGTAAAATATGGGTTGGTAGTATAATGGGAACACAGGGTGTATAATTCTGTGTACACAGCCCTTACCATGTGGCAATTTCAGCACACAGGCTGGAGTAGGCATCAGGGAGGCAGGGACAGCTCTGCTGTTAGCACCATTTCTTCCACCTAAAACTTGTTAGAAGGTCTAGACTAGTCTCTGAAACTTCTTTCAAGTCATTCAGTGCTTTCTTATTTTTAAGAGAATAAAACTAAGAACTTGAACTCTGCTCCACATCATATATCCTCAGGATCTTTTTTTTTTTTTTTGGTGTAATTTGACAGGCTACAACAGTGCTAGTTCAGCTTTTTTTCTGTTTGCTTTCCAGGCAACACTCCTGCATCTGACAAGCTTGCACAATTATAGTGTAGATTATTTAATTCATATGTATTAGAACTCTTCAAGACTACACCATTGTGTGCCAGGTAAACTAGTGTCATTTTATACATGAAGCAGCATTAGCTGGATTTTACCTTCATCTCTGTGATCTGCCCTCCCTTGAGAGTACCAGGTATGATGAGGACTAAGCTGGAAGAAAACTGAGAAGAAACAATTATTTGAATGGTATGTCATGTTTAGCATATCAGATGGAATATCAGGAGAAAGTTACTGTGGTGGCTACTGTCTGAAATTCAATATTCTGTTAGCCTTAAGTACCAATCTATGTAAATTTGAGTAGGTGAGTTGAGTTGCTGGCCAAGTCTCTGTTGACATCAGTGACATATTTGCATTTCAGTGTCTTTTGGATTTTATCCTTTCATTGCAGAAATTTAGTTTTTTTCAAACTTAGCCTCTTCCCACCCCCTGGATACACAGCCTATGCACCACCAGACTCGTTGTCTATGAGGTGCCTAGTTTCCCATGGCCAGCAGCGGATGACAGACTAGCCCTGAGGGCAGGCAAGGTACTGGGCAGCAGGTCTCACACCCACTTGACCTCAGGCAGCAGTCTGAAGGCTTTACCAGCACCTTCTGTTCATTTTGTTTTGGTATGGTGGTGACCCTTGTTGAGAAACATTGGCAACATTGCATTCTGCCTTGCAGACAAGAATCAAATCCTGTTTGGGGCCGAGCAACATCTGTCACATTCTGAAATTTCCTTGAGACACACTATATTTAAACCTAGATGTATATCTCCTCCCACTCCTAATCTGGCACACACAGGCACTTGCATATCTCTTATCCTAATAAAGAAAGGGTGAGTTACTTATAGAGGCCCAGCTGGGTCAGACACTGGTGCTTTTTGTTGGTGCTCTGTGGGGTGCCTCATTGCTTGGGAGGGGTAGGCATCCACTCAGCCATGCAACCTATAGTGTGCTCTGTCACCTAAAAAAGAGCATTAATTGAAGGGTGTCAGAAGAGGAGGGAAAAAATAAATAGAGGGTTTTTTTATTTTTTTTTAGAGGAGGGGGAAAGAAAGGAAAAAATATTTTTTTTAAGGAGAAGGAAATAAAAAAATATTTTGCTGACAACTTTTATTTTTGGAGGGAATTTTCCTTTTAGAACTGTATGTCAAACCTTCTGCCCATTTCCATGCAATTTGGCAGGGCAGTGTTTGTAGACAGCACTGAAAATTGAACTGCTTCTTCTAGTTTATTTTCCATACTTAATACAGCACAAATCCTGTTACATGCTCCATCCTGTTATAAGATCCAGCTTGCTGCTCTCTACAAATGTCGTGCATCAGCAGTAGATGCTACATTATTTTAGGTAAAATTATGGCTGTTTTTAGCAGAGATGTTTGGTTTTGGATTTTTTTAATTAGATGCTATGAATCAAAAATCTGAATTTCATATATATGCACATATATGTGCAATATATACAGATGTATACATCTTCAAGGGAAAAAAGAACAAAATTAAACAAGTGCTTGCTCTTTTGGAAGTGCCAGGAACTGATTTGTTACATAACACAGCAAGTTTGTTAAAGAACAATATAAATTCTATAAATTAGATTATCTACTAATAAATCAGAAAGTCAAAACTCCTGGGATAAACTACCCCTTTGAGCAGTGACAGGTAAACGGTAGCACAGTCGCTAACTTTACCTGTAGCTTCTGCATGAGGATATAGTTTCCTTAATAAATGTGGCTGCAAATTTCAGTGCTGCCAACAAGGCTAAATTAAGGTTTACTTTAGCAAAATAATTTTTTTTGGTAAAATTCACTTCTTTCTGTTTCCACTCAACTCACATTTATAAAACCACTGAGATGTTGAATACTAATTTCTTTGTTAAACATATTGTTCTGGGAACAGTGAAATTAATGAAACCTGCTTTTTAGTTAATTAAATTGGCAGTTTCCATGTTAATTTCTACACTTTCAATCCCTTCATGTCCGCTACAACAGAGCATGCTGCTTCCCTCATGTCCCATTTTATTGTCAACCTCCCTTCCCTCTCTCCTTGGCTCAAATTCTCCCTCCCAAGGGCTCAGCAACCTCAGCTCTTTGCTCATTGACACCAGACTACAACCATCACAACTCACCCCTAGGTGGGCATGTGCTGGCCTGGCTGGACTCTGGCAAGGACAAAATTAATGGACAAAATTAATGGACAATGGGGTGCACCTCACTCGAGGTTTTTAGGGAAAGAGGGAAGATTGCTAACCTAGGTCTCTACTTTCTTCAGCTGCAACTTTTAAGAAAATTTCTAAAAGCATGTTTGGAGCCTTTCAATTTCATGTAGTGCTGCACAAGGAAACTGTAAAATGATAAAGTTCCATGTAAGCCTCATGGAAGTACATTTGTGCAGCCATTCCTTTTTTCTCCTCAAATGGCAGCCCTGGTGAAAGCATCTCTCTTGGATATAGCACTGAGCTTTTTGTTAGTGGTTTAGAAATACGGCAGTGAAGCAACTGGCCCAGCAAGAAAATGGAAGAAATGAGAGCTGTAAGTCAGACTATGGCAGGCTTTTCCTGGGATTTGAGTCTGTCCCAGATTATTCCTGCCTTTCCGTTTTGTTGCTTTCCCTGTGAGGTGTCTGGGATGAGGGGGCTCCTTGGGTGGGAATTTCAGCTGTGACAGCTGGCTGAGGGATATTCACACAAGCAGGTGGCCCTTCAGAGCCCTGCTAGGAAACTCCCAGCTTTTCAGTGGTTTTGTTGGTTGGTTAGTATTTTTTGTGTGAAATAGCCTCAAACAGGAGTGTAAACAAAGCAGAATGCATGGTCCTTTCATGGTAGGAAACATAAATGAAGATGGGCTGTGTTAGATAGTTGACAGACTCATGTTCAAGTGCCACTGGCCTCAAAACTGCATCCTATGATCAAAGTGAGGAGTCGGGTAGAACTAATGGAGGTTTTCATAGAATCATAGAATAGCTAGGGTTGGAAAAGACTTTCAGACCATCTAGTTCCAACCCCCCTGCCATGAGCAGGGACACCTCCTACTAAACCATGTCACCCAAGGCTCTGTCGAACCTG
>JANHGB010015087.1:0-13377 GCA_026283785.1 Coracopsis vasa | reverse complement strand
TGTTAGACTATGAAGTTGCACACAGTTGCAGCTGAAGTCCCCTAACAAACAGCACGGATGTAATTCCTTAATGCATTCCAGAGAAGCTGCTTAAGTGACGTACTTTGCCAAAGAAAGGCTTTCCACTAAGGAAACAGCCTGACGCATTTGCATGACTTGTCTTCTGTCTCTTCTAGAAAAGCCTTCCAAGCCCAAGTGCTGGCTAGAAGGGGAGCTGTTGGAAGGCAAGGAACTGTCCTTGCAGTGCCATTCTGCCTCTGGCACTGCACCCATCTCCTACCGATGGCAGCGCATAAATGAGGAAGACAGAGCTGAGCATCTCCCGCCTACATCAAGAGTCAGTAAGTCAGATCACTTCCTCTTAGGGCTCTCAGTGCACTCAAAGCCAGATAACCACCCACACGTACGTGCGCACGTACAGTCACACGCCTGCTTTTCAAATGGGGATCCCTTGGTGGCAGTGAGAGCAATGATATAACAGTGATCTTGCTACTGCAGCTGGACAAGCAAGTGCATGTAGGAGTTTAATGTTTTGCTGAAGGTTGACAAATGATCTTTTGTGAGGCATCATTGATTGTTCTTAAACTGATTTGATCTGGAAGCTCAATCTGTGCTTCTGTTAAGCTTTCCTAGTCTTTTTCTTTATTAATCCCAGTGTCGTTTTTCCTGTTTCAGACATTTCTAATCCTGGGCAAGTCCTACTGAAGAATCTCACACAGATGAGCACAGGGTTATACCAATGCATTGCCACCAATGAGGCTGGACAAGAAACCTGTGTTGTTCAGGTGACAGTGCAGCGTAAGTGTTGGCACGTAACTCGTATTTGCACCACCGTATGAGCAATGCTGTTTCACATCTGCCCCATCTCGCCTGGTGAACTTGCCACACCTTTGCCCTTTCATACTTGAATCACATGAAGCTGTTCTCATTCACTGCATCTTTGGTTTGCAGACAGTCCTCTGTATAACCTAAAGTGGTAAATAGATCATTTGGGCTCACATGGTTTGGTCTGTTCGAAATTTAGGGTTTCAGAATGACTAATGAAATATGAGGGGAAAAACAGTGAGTGAGAGTTTCCAGAGTCCCTAGATTTTAAGGTACTTCTGGCTGGAGTGGTCGCATGAGATTACTCTCCAGTATAAAACCTCTGTGTGAATATTCCATTGTTCCAATTCCAAACAACGTATCTGTTGCACTTGGGACAGTAAAGTCTCTAAAGGCAGCTGGAAAGGCTGATATGAAGTAATGTGAAGAATAAAAAGCAACTTGGGACATAATTTAGTTTCAATCCAGACTTAATAAACTCTGTCCTGAACAACAGAGATTAAAATCAGTGTTTTACCTGGTTAACCCCATCAAGGGTGTGCCCATGTCTAGGTAAGGAAAAGGGTGGAGTTTAGCATGATGCCTTGCCACTGATGACTGCATTTGCAGCAGACTGCTGAGATGTTGCTGAAGTCAGCAGTGCTAATACTTCATTAGAGAATCCACTACAGGGAAAACAATGTTAGATTTAACCAGTGTGGTACTGCTGCAGTGAAAAGCTGTATGCTTGGAGGCACTCTATGCACTCCCCAAACAAGCAATATGTCAAGCTTTGCTTTCATGAACAGTAAATGTAATAATAATACTTCTCACTTCAACGGCAGTTTGCAGCAAAACGCTGTACAAAGAGTAGGATGAAATTCCCCTTGTGTGGCAGGCTCGTGATGACTTTCATTGCTCAAGTCATGTGGTTGAACACCCTTGGGAATACGCAGAGGGACCAGGGCCAAACCAGTGTAAAACATGTCAGTGCTGTGAGCAGTTTTCTTGATCCATGGCTGTATGGATCCCATGGTCCCCAGGCAGCAGTGCATATTGTTATGCCTCAATCCAGAACAACAGCCACAGGGTTACTAGTGTTCTGCCCAATATGTAATAGTAGCCTGCAGGCAGGGTTTTTCTTCCATTTCTTGATCGCAGCTGAAATGTCACCTGTTAATTAGACCACATCATGCAAAGATGCTGCACAAACACAAAGGCAGACACAATCATTGTCTACTGGGATTTTTGCTGTAAAAGCCAGAATTTCTAAACCAGCATTAGATTTTTGAGTGCCCAGTGTGTAAAAATCCAGCATTCATTGTGTTGGTTAAATGAATTCTTGCTACTTTACAAAACCTGTTAAAAACCTGCAACAGACAGAGATGAAGAATGGGGGTGGGCAGGGGGCTGTAATAGCAAGAAAAGCAGGTGGTGGAAATGATTAGCCATGTCCTCATACTGCAAAATTTTAATGGCTTAATGATTTTTTTGTTACACATGAACAGAAACTTCCACGTTTCATTACTTCCATCATGCAACCACCTGCTTCCTGTTGGACATACAAATTCCCTTCATCCATGAATGTGCATGCATTTTCTTAGTGATGTATTCCGTTCATATAGCTGAAAGCTTGATACACTGATTGCCTTAGCTCTTCATCTAGCATTTCTCTTTTCCAGGCATAGCCCTGCTATGTTAAGTCAAGCAGCCAGTAGCTGAAATGACTTTGGGGATTCTGTGGGAATGCTGTGAAATTGGAAGTAAATGCTAGATGCCCATATTCCCTAGGAACTTCCGTTTGCAGACAAGCCAGAGTCTGGAGTGCAGGACTGTATGTTATCCACTGGTGGGCTGCTCATTTTCCTGCCTTTCTACGCAGTTCAAGCGGGAAACCTTTTGATGTTAACTTCAGCACGTGTCCATTTCAGCAGAGAGGTGGGTGTGGGGAACCCAGACAGATAATTAGAATACTCAGTCCAGTGAAAATTAAATAAATGAGTCTCCTGCTAAGATGTTAAAACAGCTGTGAGCAGTGGAGTACCTTCATACCCCAGTCCTTTACAATTTCTTTTAAGAAGGTAGATCCACCTACCTTTAGCAGATGGTTCAGGGAAGCTCTCGTGGACTTGGCTAGCACCCCACAGACAATTCTGAGACTTGATGCTCCAGGTCTCTGTTTTGCAACTTCATACACTTGACAAAATATCATATTTGTAAATTACTTCAGGAGACCATGCTGTCTTATTAAGTAGTGCCACAGGAAGGATGTACAAGTGGAGATAACCCAACGGAGGATCTTGTGAGAGCTGGAAGGAGGATAATTTGCTCATGAATTTTCTCAGTGAAACTGGCCTGCATGATAAGATTACTTTATAAATCAAACTAAACTCCTAATTTTAAGACAGACATAAGGAAGACTCCATGGGAAATTTTTAGTGCTTGACAATGTGAATGTTTGAAGAAAGCATAATTTCCTTTCCTGAAAAAAACTCCCATCATATTAAAAGGATTTGGGAAAAATTAGTGGTGCTTATTTAGGATTTGGGGAAAAATTGCTGGTACTTACTTTCAGATGCACATCTAAGAATCTTCTTACTTAAGCTGAGAGTACTTTTATGTCTTCCTTGGATGGACCCATTAAAATGGGAGATGAAATGTCCAGTTTCATTTTTGGTCAACTCATGTATTAAACTTAAGGCCAGCTGCTGGATTTATGAATGCATAAGTATATGTGGCTTCAATCTAATTCTGTGCTGAATCCTGTGAAAGAAACACTTGCATCAGATGTGTCAAGAATACTCTATTATACTGTCATTAAAATGTACATACATTCCTGTGTACTCATGTAACACTGAAAAGTGGAAGGAAATAAAGTATTAAATAAGACACCCCATTAAACCTGGCTTGCATTTTTTCACAGATATAAATTGTGACAGGAATACCTCAGAGGAGGGTTTGTTGATTAAAAAAAAATGAATTTGGTTTAAACCAGCTGAGAAACTCTTATCTAAACCCAGGTTTCTTCAGTATCTCTTATGCTCTTGGCATATTGGGTAAGTGTGGTAGTTTAAACTCAGCCAGCAACGAAGTACTGCGCAGCTGCTTGCTTACTCACCTCCATTTTCCGCTGGAGAAATTTTTTCAGTTTTTACAGAAATGTAAAACCCCATGCGTTAAGAACAATATAATAACTGAAATATAATTATCATCATCATCATCATCATCGGAAATAGAGTGAGAGAGGAAGGAATAAACCCCACCCCAAGGAAAAATGATGCACAATACAATTTCTCACCACCTGCTGACCAATACCCAGCCTGACCTGAGCAGCATCAGTCCCTTCCAGGTAACTCCCCCCAGTTTATATACTGAGCATGATGTGCTGTGGTATGGAATATCCCTTTGGCTAGTTTAGTCAGTTGTCCTGTCTCTGCTCCCTCCTGATTTCTTGTGCCCCTCCTCACAGAGCACTAATTTAGTGCATGCATGTGAATGGAGATACATCATTGCTTTCAGTGAGGCAGATTAAGTCTTCTTTGATATGATAGTCTAAACTATCTACAAATTCAAGAATTTATGTAGTCCTTCATTTTCTTACAACTGTATACCTCTGCATATTTTTGGATTGACACTGTAGTCCATCCTTTGATTTTAGCAAAATTCCTTGTTAAACTTCTGGAAGTTTATATAGCTGTTATGTTCATACATTAGTTCAAAAATTGTACAGATGTGGATTCTTACAGAACAGTCACGTTAGAAAAGTAAGCTAGCTGTTGAAACCTAGTTTAAAGGTTGAAATCATGTTTAAAGGTTTGAAAGTTGTTGAAACCATGTTTAAAGGTGAATGGCAGCGCCTTTCTGAGAGCATAGGTTCATGGAAGCAGAGTTCCAATTATAAATTGGGACTTCTGAATTCTTACCATGTGCTCAAGTCACTAACCCTACTATCACGTTATAGATTTACACTATTTTCCAATACCTACCTGCTGCTTAAAATCTACCCTGAAACATCCCTGAGGTATTGACTGCAGTTGTGCTTTCTGCATTATCTTTGTGAGAAGACCGTCTCTGTTACACTTCAGTTGCTCAACTAGCTGCTTTAGTAGAGTCTTCCTGTGTATTAATTTATATCATATAGCATGCTTTAGGATCAACATTTCTACATATGATTAGGGTAGCCATTACTAAGAGCAGAAAATGAAAGACTTTAATACAGTTCTTAGGAAAAGAATTATCTTTTATTTTAGAGATAAGCAAGCCAAGCCCAGTAATCCATTGAGCTGTTTAAGTGAAACAGTATTTATAAGAACATTTTATGTTCCCCACCACGAACTTCCCATCTTGTTCTTAAATCAGCAAAACATGTTTTTCTTTGAAGACAGAATCAAACAGGCCATGATTTTACTGTAAAGCATTATTAACACTTTGCCAGAAATATGATTTGTATAAGAAAATTTATACTAGCAGAGACAAAACCAAAACTTACAAAAACTGTTTTAACTCTACCAGCTTATCATTTGTAGGATATCAAAAGTCAGGCATCTCTCTCCGCTAAAAGGCTCACCCAGCCTACACTTGGCTATGCCGGTCATGGTGATGATGATAGCTGTTTCAAAAAATTGTAGCATGCTGTTTCTGTCATAAGAGTTCTGCTGTCTTCCTACCATGTGAGCCTCATATCCAGAGACTATTTTGCTGAGTAATCTGAAGTGTGCAAAATCAACCCTCAGGCTTGCAGATTTTGTATATTCTGTATATCAATTCACAATATATTGTATATTGATTCACAATATACAGAGTATTTATGGGCTCTAACTAATGTAAATTGATTAAATTCCATGCAATGTGTGGAAGTTATGTTATACTGGTTTAGATCAGCTGAGCCATTTCTGGGAATACTCAAATTTATTCAGTTCAGTAAGGAAATATTCTGACTCAGAAGTAAGATATTTATCTATAGAGGAAGAGAGGTTCTGCTTCACACAGCCTCTCTAGTTTACGTTTCTTCTGTATATGTTTCTGATTTTTTCCTGCTGAAACTCACTGTATCTATTACAATAATCCTTTAATAAGATTTAGATAATTAAATAATTGTTCTCTTTTACAAAAAAAGTTACTTCTTTCTAATACTGTCACTGCTACCTGTTGTCGCTTCAAGTTCTTAGAACTTACATGAAATACATGTGGAGGTAAGAGAAAGTATCCTTTTAAATTTGATGTCACTCCATCCTGTCTGATAAGTGTTGGGAACCATAATGACCTTTTGATGGTGAAACTGAGCAACTGTGCCAACAGGGTGTTGCAAAATTGAGATACACACAAAGGGGATCAACCACAGAGGCTTCTCCTCTGATCTTGGATCCTTTCTAATGCATTTAGAATCTTAGCCTCCAATTCACATATGAATAGAAATATTAACTGTAAAGCAACTGTAATTGGCTAGCAAGTAAGCTGGAAGCTCTATCCTCAATGCAGTGCTTCAGACATATATCGCTTCTGGGAAAACATGGCTGTAGTAAACAGCTGAGTTCTTATATTATTCAGTATCATAAATCAGTTTCTATTGGGAAAGAGTTGTAGCCCACTTCAAACTCAAGGTATAATCATGTTGTATCTTAAATAGTTTAGAATCAGTTTTTGCTGCCACCTGGTCAGATGTTGTAAATCCTTCTGCTTTAGTTTCTGAGAAAAACAGCATGGACACTTTGGGAATAAGTTCAGAGAATGCAGCTAAAGTGACTATTTTAACTGCAATCTTATTTAGGTCTGATATGAAATAAATCAATTCATTTTCAAAGAAATTACACATCAGCGACAGCTGCACCATGGTAAGACTACAGCATGGATTTGCTTTAAAATGAATCCAACATCTTTAAAGCCTGCATGTGGTACCATTATACCAGTGGCTGCTAAGGAACCTGGCCTCATCCTGCTGTTGTTAGCTCTGGAACAGAGAGTGGGGAAGTGTGATGCTGAGACACCTCAGTTAGTTGGAGGTGAGCCAACTTTGATTAGGATGCCTTGGCAGCTTGACACGGTGGTTGGGCTAATAAATCTGGCTGGAAGTCGGTGCTTATTAGCTCTCATGTACTGCTAAGATCTTGTGGGCTATACAGTGTCTTATTCCTAAGCTGGAAGGTCCACCAGCATGTGAGTGATTTTGACCTGACATATCTATTATGCTTTGGCTGAAGAATGATTTATGCTAAAATTTGTGAAGTTTTCAGGCTTTAAGAATATTTTCAGAAGTGTTGATTTTATAAATGCACATAAATAATATGGGTCTGCTTATGCTGGCAAGCCAAAGAGCATTGTGGTTTGCAAAGCATCTTCAGTTTCTGTCAATGCCAGACCAACTAGTGATCGCTGATTATTTATTAACAGTTCAGTTTCTTAGCACTGCTAATACTATTAGTATCATGATTTAAGGACAAAATCACTGCCAGGGTCCCTCACCAAATAACACCTTGTGTAATTAATATAGTAACTAGACAAAATTTCATGTTCTTACTGGGTAAATAGTTTTTTGCATCCTTTTGAAATTTTTGTGTGTGCAACTGTACTGTCCTGTTCTAGAGGTAATGGGTGAAGCAAACCCCTGAGGTAGCTTGTGTGTGGATGGACAAAACACACATGGAGCCTTTCAGATGAGAAGGATCACATCTATGTGAATAACATGGTTTATGCAAGAGTCTTGAAAATGGTGTTTAGGAAAGCTGTTTATGAAGATCAAGGTTATACCCTTAGGGATCTGATTTTGAATAAGATTTTTTTACTTTGTGTTTCAGTGGCTGTTCCCTCACCAGTGCCAGCTTGTGAACCTGAGCCCAAAACTAACGGGCATAACCCAGCTCCACGACTCTCCATTTCATCCCGAGCTGCTGTTGTTGCTACCATGGAAGCCCCTTCTCAAGGCCTGCAGACAGTCATGAAGTGGAAAACAGTGGTGGCCGTCTTTGTTGTGGTGGTAGTTTACCTGGTGACAGGAGGACTTGTCTTCCGTGCCCTGGAGCAGCCCTTTGAAAGCAGGCAAAAGAACACGATCGCACTAGAGAAGGCTGACTTTCTTCGGGAGCATGTTTGTGTAACTCAGCTAGAGCTGGAGACGCTGATTCAGGTAGGCCACGTGAAGAAGACAGTACCTCTTGCAAGTTGGGATGAACAGCTTGGTGTTTTTTTGATCAGCTGAGTTGGTGGAGAATAAAATTGCTCATAGAACCCTCACAATAGACAGTGTGAAGATCAGGCTCTTTCCCAGTCATTTTAAAGTCTGAGAAATAGAAACTATGGCTCCAAAACATTGTAAATAGAGGTTAAATGTATTCACTAGAATAATGAAAAATGTGTGCAAGGAAAATCAGAACTTAATATGTGGATGAAATTCTTGTGAGAGGTGACAGATTTGCAAGACACTTGCTCACCATCTCTGAATTTTCAAATGATATTAAGTTCTTAATTCTTCCTTAAAAATTAAACACAGCAACCAGGAGAGCAAACAAAAAAGGATAGGTGGGAATTTTGAAATAAATATTCAGCCCAGAATTTTGAATTTAGTGTAAAATATTAATTCACAGGTTTACTATTGTGAATTTGAGGTAAATGAATGATGATAAAGTAGCAATTGAAAATAGAAAATAATTGGTATTTAAGAACTACAGAATTTTTAGTCTGGTCTAGCATGTAAAGATTTAGAATCCATTTTGAAGGAAGTAACTATCAAGTGTGTTGGAATAAGTGGAAAATGGAATAACATGCAAAAAAGGTCTACCAAGGTTAGAGTTATCTTTCGTTGATTAAAACTCTTGACAAGGAAAGTATTATGGATGTTAGAAGACTCCCATCAGTTGCCTGGAGAAAATATTAAGTAAGTAATGTGAAAAAATTAAGTAAGAAATGTGAGATACCTAGGGTATATATTCCAAAGTTGAACTTCAGCCTCATATTTCAGACCTGAATTTTTGTCTGAGTTTTCCAAGAGCACAATGTGTTTCCCTCTGGGATGTCGCACCAGAGCACTGTTGAGATTTCAGTCTGTTTGAAAGAACACAGAGCTATCCCCTGGATTCTTGTGTCCATCAGCCCAACTGTGTTATAAACCCCTTTTTATAAGTGAACCAAATTTATTAGCTTAGCATTTTTTTAAGAGGCTGTTCCAGTATCTCATTGCTGTAATGGAAAAAGCATTCTCCTACTTTTCAGCTTAAACTTGTTCAGTTTCCTTGTAGATGGTGTTCCACAATATCCCATTGTTTAACTGATTCCTCTTCCTTGTCCACATGTGTAGACAGCAATGCTCTTCTGCCTCTTCTAAGCAAAAAAAATTCTTTCTGTTTCTTTGCAGATAGATGTGGGTTCTCCCTGCTTGTGGTCTGTGTTCACAGAAAGACAGGTCAGTTCTGAGTCAGAAGCTGTGTACCTGTACCTTTGGGCAGCCAGCTACTGTAGCTAAGAAGCCAAACCCGCTTCAGCAGGAAGTGGTATTGTGCTGATGTGACTATACAGCTTTTGGATCAGGGCTGGCCTTGATCACATCCTTCATCTGTTTGCAAAAGACAGGTGAACATGTTCAGTTGTCAGGGTGACTTCTGTTCAGGGCTGCTCGATCAGACATGCTTCTCATGGCAGTGTTGCAGAGATCCGTATTTCCCTCAGCTCTTTAGGTGTAACGCATGCTGTCTGATTCAAGGATTTTAAAAAAATACTAAAAGCAAGAAATTTGTATTCCCTTGATGGGAATGTCACTATTAAAAGGTCTGTAAAATGCTATCTTTTCTAGCAGAAAGCAGAGCACATATTAAGTGCAACAACCAAAGCACCTAAACAGTGTGGTAAACTCCTGCATATTAACTGCAGTGCAAAGAGGTTTAAATAGCCCTTATTCTGTATTCTCTAAGCTACATGCCAGTTCTAATTCTTTATTTTACACAATTTTTTTTTCTTCTCTCACCTCAAAAGTGATGACACTAAAATAAAAATACAGGCATATTGTGTCATTAGAAGGCAGATACTCTGAAAAAATCTTATCTCCTGAGACTTCAGTATGCCCTCAGGCATTACACTGAGTAACTGGAAATCATTTTGCAAAGGTAAATTAAATTGGTTTAGCAGCTTAGCACGTGAATGTCTTAAGGCCAAGTGATGTGAAATATTGAAACAGATTTGTCAATAAAGAACAAGTTCCTTTGGATTCTGCTGTAAGTCTGGGTGTGAAAGTGGCTCCAGGGATGTAGTTGGGTATGCTGATACAGAAAACTCTGATTGTAACTAACTTGCACAGTATAACAGTGAACCACTGCTTGAAGATAATCTCATAGGTTTAACACTGTGCTTTCATGCCTTCATTTTGATGATCTCAAAAGTGACATCTCCCTGGCTGGCACAATGTATTTCTGCATTCCACCAAATGCTGCGTCTGCCTTTACAATTGTGATTTCAGACTGATGTGGCAACTTCCATGGGTCCTGGCTGCTGTGCTGTGTGCAGTTGGCACCTGGCTACTACTAAGGGAGCTGTTTATAATTCATGTTATTTGGCTATCTGAAAGCATTTAGATGAACACAGTTCATGCTCTCCAGAATAACTGTTGCTTCACCTCTGTGCTTTGGAGAATATGGAAAAGCACATTCTCCAAATATGAGAGACCTTTAGAACCAGTTTGTATCCTTTTCCTGTGGGGGTAGCTCTGGAACAATCTTTTAAGGAGGAGAGGAAAGGAGTGTTATGGTCTTTGCAAGGCTAATGACGGATATATTTATCCGTTTGCTTAAATTTCAATCTTTCAAAGGATTCTCCTTTGGAAAATATATAAGGAAGTGACACAGTGCTGTATGAAGAAGCTGGTAAAGTTTATTGTAGATGAGACATCATTTCCAACTTGATCTCCAATAACACATTGCAAATATTAGTACTGGTAGCACACATGTGAATTGCTGAGTCCAGACTGTGAAGTTCAGTCATAGACTTCAGAAACAATACAGTGATGAAAGAAGTGCAAATCCTTATGCAGTATTTTAAATTTGTATTTATCTCTTGGGTTTTGGTTCAGGTTTGTCTAATACTAACACAATGACAGATAATTTTTTCTTAACAATAGCAAGTGTTTCACAGTGTAGTCTATATTGTCTAAAGCCACCTGAAGTGAGTGTTCTTAACTGTACATTTTTAAAGCACATTTCTGCTTCTGAAGACATTTGTTCATTATTTAATACCTTATGTGATCTACAACTTGAGACAATGGTGAGTACTGGATTGAAAAAAATACAAAATTGTGTGTTCTGTTATTGATTTTGTTATTGTTCTTACATGTCATAGCAGAAGCTTATTGGTAGCTGGGTCAAAGTAATCTTGCCTTTGTGAAAATGCACACTTAGAGTGTATAATGGGGAGGTTGCACCTTTCAGAAAGATCAGATGTTATCTATCACTAGGAGAGGTAGGAAGGAATATCATCGATGTGTTTTGGCAAACTAATTCCTATGGACCTGATAAAGGTATTCACATTCTGTTTCTATGTAGCCTGCACACTGTGTATGAGTAAGAACTTTTGTAATGAGTCCTGTTTTCATAATAAGCCCTGCACAATGATGTAAGAGAGAATGCCTTGCCACTGTAAGAAGTTACTTAGGTTATTGGGGGGCTGCTTTCTTCTTCCTTTTCCTTCAGTGTTTAATTTAGGAGTGTGAGTGATTATAATATAAAAAAAATAATCACCCACCTGGGAACTAAGCCGTATTATCAATGTCCACTAATGACTACAGCAGTTCATTGGAGTTAGCCTGTAACTGAAAAGGAAAAGCAGAGCTGGAAATAAGCTATGCAGCCTTAACTGGCTAATTATGTTAGTAAGAGTTCATGTTCTGGATAGGCACTTTTGATTAGTGTTCTGAACTACTTTTGCCCTGAAGGTAAGCAAGGAAGGGAATACTTTATAAAGATGTTTCAGTTTTCAGCTGCTTGCCAGGTTCATGAGCCAGCTTATCTTTTCCAGTTGTTAACTTGTAAAATGAAGAGAACTTGGATGGTTTTCATGTGCTAGAAGAAAGCTCTAGAAGTAGCAGGACAAAAAAGAAATTGTTTTGAGTTAACTCTGGGGAAGGCTTGCCTGTCACTGGGGACAGGAAAAAACTGTTTCAACTGTGAAGCAAAACAATGACAAAGACCTGATTATTGAAAATTTTGCCTGTGCCTCTGGATGTTGTCTGCTATATGTCCCTACTTCCCTTCTGCCCCTGATCTTTATTTTACCTCATTTCCCCTAAAAGGATATGAGAAAAAGGATTCATATCTCTTGGGTCATGTATAAGTTGGTGCAGTTACCCTACTTTGTAACTTCAGTCCAGAGATACTGCAGCTGTATAGGAGGCAGACTGAACGTAGAATGCTGCAGAAGTCTGCAGCTGTCATGTAGCTATGTTGCTTCCAGAATTTAGCTAAGAAGTTTGCAGTGAGCTAAGCTGTTTGGACTGAGATCTCTGTCAATGTCTCTTGTTGAATGCCATAGGCCTGCCCCCAGACACAGTGCGTGCACGATAATCAGATTGTTATGGGTGGAGGTAAATCAAGCTCTGGTCGATTGTCACTTAAAGACTTTTATGGGATACGCAGAAATATTTAAGGAATGGTCTTTCAAAGCTTACTACTTTTGATTATACTTGAACAAAAATTGCTGGCCTCAGTCCTTCGAAGGTGCTGTTTTGGAAAAATGAATAAATGGGAATTTATGAGGATCCCTTAATCACTGGTGACAATAACTGGAGAGGTAGGAAGTATGGAGAAAAGTTATTAAGGAATTAGTCTTTAAAAGCTGCTTGCTAATGAGAAGCATCCTAATCATTGTAATAGAGAAACATCAGAGCATGAAAGGCAATTGAAACAACTTTTTGTATGCTTGATAGAAATCTGCTTGGAAAAGAGTTGTAAAGGGGGATAATCATTATTGGATTAGCATGATCTGTGGAGAGGAATTAATGGAACTAGAAAAAAGACAATAAGATTTTTCTTTTTTTATCAAATTCCTATCCTTGGTTACACATAGGGTACATCCTTTTCATAGCTCAGCACTCAAGAAGGGTATTATGATGCTTGTCCTTGGAAATTATTTGCCGCCTTCATGCTTGGGATGGTACTGGAAAAATTAAAGAAACATAAACATGTGAACCGTATAAAAGCCTTTCTTTCCAGAAAAAAACAGAATCAGTCAATTCAGCCTTTAAAGCAGAGGTTCAGTCTTAATCCCAGAATTTAATTTTAGGGGCAAAAGATGTAGAATTTAATACAATTGGAAAAATTGTGCAGAGAGAACTGGTTTATTTAACAAATTGACTGACACCTCAACTCCTGGTAGAAAATTTTACTTTCTTTAAAATCTCAAGATAGATATATGAAGATAGCAAAAGAAAACTGCCTTGCATTGGTTTAGGGGGCCTATAAGGATGCTGGGGAGGGACTCTTCGTTAGGGACTGTAGTGGTAGGACAAGGGGTAACAGGTTCAAATTTAAACAGGGGAAGTTTAGACTGGATATAAGGAAGAAGTTCTTTACTGTAAGGGTGGTGAGGCACTGGAATGGGTTG
>JANHGB010015081.1:0-18658 GCA_026283785.1 Coracopsis vasa | reverse complement strand
GCAGTCTTCCTCATGTGGGCAGGGGTCTTCAAGATGAAGTAAGCAGTCTTCCTCGCGGTGTACTTTTCACCTTTGGCACAGTTGGATGCCCCAGTAGTCACAAAATTGGCTGAAACCAGCCATCTGTAACTCTTCTGATAGCTGGCAAAGATTTAGAACAGTGTGACCTTCCTACAAAATTTACTGCAAGCAAAACAGGACAGGCAGACAAGGAGCATCCGAAGCTAGCAGATGTTTGGGAGGCATTGCCTACAAACTAACATATAAGTAGAAGGATGGTATAAAATAATTCACTCATGTTTAGTAGGGCCACTAAATCCTGTTCTCTCACCACAGACTTACAACACAAACATTGTTCTTTATCTTCGACCTAAGTTAAGCTAAAAGTACCCAATGTTTTCCAGGCACTAGCTTCCCTCATATCAAGTCCTCCCCCCCCCCTCCTTTCTTTTACCTTTACAAATTCTTTTGCTATGTGACTCCATTTTACTCAAGAGTTCTGGCCATTTTCAATTTGTTGTCTAATCTTGTGTCTTTAGGGAGCTTTGTTTCTGTTATTGTGAACTCATCCACACAGCAACATCCATGATTTGCGAAAGCAAATACATTTATGCGTTTATCACACCTCCAATTTCCACAATTCCATTGCCTTTCAAAGCGCATACTTAGTTTCACTTTCCTTTACACAGATACTCTGCAGCTTTAATCTCGTCCTTTCTCACAAGCTGTGCTGGGGATAAAAGGAGAGCTGAGGGAAACACACAAGACTGCTGTGCCCTAACCCAGTTTTACTTCGTTTTTGAACACGATCCAAGAGCTCACACCAGCCAACCCCTGAACAAGCCATCACCCAGAGCACGACAAGGAAAAAGCAATCGCCTCATTTTTCTGGTTTACAGTTATTTCAGTTCCCATCGCCTCACCCGAGCCGCTGAAGGGCGCCTCCGGGGCGAAATGGCTTGTGACAAGGACCTGGCTTCCAAGTTCTTTGCTTTGATCGCAGAGCTAGGTTCTGTTCCTACTGCACGTTAGCATGTGTAAAGTTCTGTACTGCTACATCCTCACGCTGAGATGAAGTATAAGTGCTCCCATGAAAACAGCCTGCCTTGGTGTGCTGCATTTCACTTCCTGAGAAGTGCAGAGGGAGGTGCTGATGGTCCTAAAAACACTGGCTCCACCAAGTGGATGCAGACCTCTTACACCATTCCGCCAATCCTAAATGCAGAACTTTACAGCTGCTCCCTCTTTCAATTGAGCCTGTTCTTTAATCAGCTCCTTTCTCCCAGTCATGGATTCCACTCCATCCGATTTATGCTAGTCCCTTCTATTATTGCTTCTGGCATCTCCTGTGATCTCTCCAGCCCCTCTTTCAAGGAAAGGCATTGTGCTCAGATTTCTGCTAGGCCATGCCCTCTTGTTAACTTCAGATTCACTACCCCAGCTGCTTGGATTTCTTAGCCTCGAATGACTTGCAGACAGAGAATTCAGAAATTTCTACACCAAAACCATTCCCCAAGCCTTCCAACACTTTCTTCATCTATTACATGCTAACCACACATTAACAACCTGGCAGGACTTCTTTAGGCTTGTAAAGACCAGGGAGGCAATCTCGCACTTGGGGACTCAGATTGCAGATATAGGAATCCAATCTCCCTGTCTCTTCTGGTAAGCTAGGGTTATTTAAAAAGCTGGCTCTGCTTTTGGTTGGCATGTTGATAGATTAGGCCAGGAAAGGATCCTATTTGCATTTCTCTTGCAAAATTCAGCAGCAACACATGTAGTGTAACATCTCCTTCCATGTATATGGTGTGTGCAGTCCCAGTACACTAAAGATAAATGCAAAATATAATCTTCACATACTATAACTTCAATGACTTCTCAGCAAAAACTATAACCAATCAGCCAGAGTATGACAGCTCAGTAACTTCTGAAGGGACAGCCCTAGCAGAAACAACCTGTAATTCTGCACCTGCAGTCTGGTATATCCTGATACATTAACTTGTGTGCAGAAATAAAACCACCTCCTTGTGCTTTGGGCATAACACCATAGATACCACTTTACTGTAACTACAACACCAGTTCCAAACATTCAGAAATGACATGACTCAATTCCCAGCTTTGAGGTCAAAGTTGCATTTGTCCCAGGCATACCATTAAGAGTCCCCTTTCCCAGCTTCCACAAGTGGTTCCTGCTGGACCCATCTGTACGGGAGGAGGTGAAGCAACAAAATATTTCAGCTACTGGCCCACCATCCTCCTCTAGTCTGCAAGCAACTGCCCTGAGCCTCCATCCCTGCTATTAGTCTGTTATTTCTGGGAGGTCTGATAGAGGCTTCTGGTTTTAAGCTTTGGGAATGACACACAATTTAAAAAGGTATTATTATGATTGCAAAATCATATCCTCAGATGTCATCCTGAATTCAGTCCCTTTGTATATGCATTATGTTACTATGTAACTGCAGGAATAAATACTATGTTTTCATAGAGTTTGCTCAGGAGGGACATATTTTAGTGACAAATTAACTCTGTGCAAGGAAGATGACTGGAGTCTATAGCATTCCTGCTAGCTGCAGAACATAGAAGCTACAGTTACATATATTACAAAGATCCTGGCTGGAAGAGACAGATTTATGGTTAATACAACTAAATACTGCTTTGAAGGTATGGATTTGGATATACATACCTTCCACTCTTTGTACTGGTAAAGCAGAATGGATAGTCTTACAATAAAATCAGCAAGTGAATATGTCATTGAGTGCTGTAATTGCACAGACATGGCGTTAATTTATTGATTTCTAGCATACTCTAAATTCAGAGTGTTTGACTTTGAAATCTGGGAAATGCATTAGTCTATGGGTAGATATTGCTTTTAAAATGGGACAAAAAAAGAGGACACATTTAAAGGCCTCTTTTGCACGGTCTGGGTGATGTTCAAACATGCAGAGCATGGCCGCTCCCTCATATGATTAGTCCCGCTCTCTCAGGGACTAACCACTCAGTAGCATCCTTTAGCCTATACTCAAACTATATCCATTTGCTTTCTCCTTTATAGTCCCTTTCTCTTGCAGTCCAAGTAGTAAACTCATATTGTTTGAATACTTAATTTTCACAGGAATGCCTAGAAATGTTTTCTGCTTTATTTTTCAAGTAAGATAAACCAAAAGATTAGATGATATTAGCAATAAGAATACCCCACCTGCACCTGTATATTCTTCATATTTAACTTGCTGAGGAACAGACTCTGAACCAACAATGTCAATAACATTTGATCTACTGCTTCTGCAAAAAAGCCATCTCATGTATCTGAATATGTACAAAAGTGTCTGTTTAATAGCAATGCAAAAAAATAGTACTGGGTAACATTATAAAACTACCACTTTCCAGACAAGGGCTACCCTTGTGTTCCAGAAATCAATCTAGGGTCTGCCAAAGCATTGCAATGACTTTCCTGTGCAGTGTAGTAGGTAAGATGGTTCCAGTTGCCTGCTTAAAGTGCAAACAGCCCACTAGGCAGCCATTTATGAGGCAGGACTGCAGTGCACTAAGTGAGCGCAGGACAGCTAATGTCACCCCCTACTGCCTTTTTTAATACTTCTGTCAGCTCGGCAACATGGTGACTGCTGCTGGAAAAAACCATGCCTGGCGTTTCTGACGGCTTCCTGTGGGGTTACATGGAGAAGAGACAGACAGCCTTAAGGCTCAAAATGAGATCAGTGCATGGAAAACATGCCTTACATTTTCATGCCTGTCTCCTTCTGCTGGAGAGAAGGGGGTGAGGAGAAAAAAGGGAGGAGGGGCAGGGAAATTAATTATGTTGTATAGACAGACAGTGTACCAACAGCTCTAATAGCAGAATGAAGCCTTCATGTTAGAGAATATGAATGTGACCCCCTGGACATTAGCAAAGCATTAAGAAAATTTAGCAATGGCATTGAGACATAAAAATAAAATAATTATTTCTATATCTATGTATGACTGTCACAGCATTGTGATGGCTGAGTTTAAATACTTCAAGTCTGACCCTCGGCTTCTACTTTGGGATGCTAACTCTTGGGCTAATGATGTGACTGGATAAAACAGGTACACTGCAAAAAATCAGATCTTTCCAGTACTTATGGGAGAGCAGAGAAGAAAAAGGCATATGAAGAGAGGAAGAAAATATCTTCTGGTATTCAGCAGGAAGAGGTTTAAACATCACTGAACTAGCAGCCTATACAAATTGGCATACTTTTCTAGAGGTAATAAATAAAAAAATAAATTTGATCCAAGCACTGCTCTGGCATGAGTAAAGGTGGGGAAGCAGAACATGAATTCTCAGTCTCATAATTTGCCATGTCTTAGGCAAATTCAGATAATACTGCCTCACAGGTATGAGAATACTTTGGTCACATGCCAAGATTTTTTTCTGTTACTTCAAAGAGTTAATGTTAAATACTTTTCAACAATAAGTCCATATAGGAGTTGTTATGATTGCTTTTAGGAAACAGTGATGATGCTTACTGTAGCCTAAATAAACCTGAACCCCAAAGTGAAAGGAACAGGTAGGCCTCCACATCCAATTCACCCCCTAAAATGCCATCTCTCCAGAGAAAATTTTCTAGTTCATATTTCCTACCTTTTCACTCTCTGCAAACTCCTGCAATATAATTTGTCTCTCCACACACAGTTCCAAGAAGTCTTCTGAATGGAAACTTTCATGTAAAGCAGGGAAGAACGTTAGCTGGTTACAATCCAATCCCAATCCCTTCTTATCCATCTCCCTTTCTGCTCCATTTAATGTCAGCTCTCCTATATCAGTATAAAAGAGATTGCAGTTTTAGTGGCAGCAGGATGACACCAAAAGCATTTGCAATTTAGACTTTAACTCAATCTGTTCTACCTTGGGAAATAGCATTATTTTTTCTGAAAAAAACAGGCAAGAAAGAAGTAGAATCTGTGACTGCTAAGGAAGGATGCTTAGCTCAGGGAACTAAAACCACATAGCTGCAATCAGTCATAATTCAACCTAAATTCCTATAATCACTGATGATTAAAAACTTAAGAGAAACTGAAAATGGTAGTCTTTTGGGAACATGCACTGAGCAGGATCTGAAAAGAACCCAGGGTGAGACAATCCACTTATATCTTGTCCAAGCTGTGTCCCAGGTTTTGTAACTTTATGTGGTGCACACAGTTAAGGAAGGCATGATCAGCCTTCCTATTGAGGTAGAGTGTAATCACTTTCATGCAGAAACTACATATTTCAGTCTTGTTGAACAATGAGCTCTATTCTCACTTATTTGCTAGGCCCTATCATAATAAAAAACATATAACAACACTGCCTATTTCCAGTGTTTTATACAGCATACACTACAAGCTTTATGTGAAGCAGCCATAGAGGTGACTGAAATCCACAGCCTTAGATCTGGCTAACATTTCCAAACTACAGTTCTTTCCCAATGTTGGGGTCTTTCCCCCCCGCTCCCTCCCCCCATTAGCTATTGACTTCTCTACCATATTTCAGTCCAAGAGAACCTCTTTTAATATCTTGTGTAACAGAAAACCTGGCCTTGGAAAAAGAAAAGTGACAAAATATTCATATTTTGAAAAATCTGCTTCTACTTCGAATGCTAAATAACATTTTGACATATTAATATTCTTGATGATTTCCTTCCACTCTCCACCTTTTTTTCCACATTCTTAGAAAGTTACATTTCCTATTACCACTTCTCTGAGCCATCTATCACCTGGTTTTAAATGCTGTTTCAGAGGTAGAACTGGAGTGTCTACTAAAACCAGAGGGAAAGTCCACACTTTTCCTTCTGAGTTTAAGCAGCTGGAAGCTTTCCAGGTGGCCAAGAATGCTCAACACTTTCATTTCAAGATATAGCTTTTTTGCTTTGAGATCTTTCTGGTGGCAACAAGAAAGCAACAAATTCTGAAGACAGTATATACACCACCTATAACAATTGCATTGTTTTTTCCCCTGATGTTACAGTGACTTTTTAGTCCAGAGAACTGACAATAAAGGTTTTTTCATTAGAAGAAATTCTGACCTAGAACTCCATACGGTAACTCTCATTCTGTTTATTTGTGTCTACCCTCTTGATGTGATTTTAGCCCTAAAACATTACCTGGATTCACTTCAGCAGAGGAGTTTGCTTCATCTCTGTTTCCTGTGAGAACCTGAAAAGAGACTAGGTATGACTAGAGTGCAATATGCAGAAAGGTAAACATACTTCAGAACCTTGTTGCAGAGAAAAACATGAATTTGAAACTATGTTGCAAATATATGCCTTGGAAATTCAAATAAACTTATTTGAAAAGACCCAAAGGAACAATCAAATGTAGGAACAAATGTCAACAGTTAAGCAAAAGGAATATTTTCTTTTCAAAGAAAACCCTACAAAAAACTGCCAGAATCCAAGCTTCACATGAAAGCTGGAAATGTGCTAGAGATGGGAACTTCCTGATAATATTAAAATGCTTAAGCATTTGGTAGGTTGGTAGGATTTGGCACTTAGACACTCAACAGATAGACAGTAGTAAATACCCCACATATACATTTCAATGCTTAGTTCAAACCACTCTAATTCCCTTTTTGATCATCCCTATGAAACATAAGACTAACAGGGCAGTGCAGCCTTCTAACTGGGTTCTATTGCATATATTGGGAAGCTCTATGCCCATAAGAATACAAGCCAGAAAGTATGCTTGGGTTATGCTTTCATCTGTCTGGGGAGATCTTATAACAGAAAGGAGGAAAAATAATTCTGTGGCTGCTAAACACATTGCAGCCCCTCTTAGTTTCTCAAAACCAGACCTGTTCAGTAGGTTCTCTATGCATGTCACAGCATATTGATGAGTCGGGTGGTGAGAACCAGAGGAGAAAAGTCACCAGCAACTGCTACAGAAATTGTATGCCCCCTGCAAATGCTTTCTACCTCACTCTTCATTCGCATCCTTGTTGCTTGGGTGTTTACAAGTTGAATCCTCCTCCTCATTCGTGAAGGACCTTCATAACAATCAAGAATCCATCGTGGCTTTAATGATCGTGATGCATCTCTCCATGGGCCCCTTCCATAGAAAAGTTGCTCCTCAAGTATCATCCAGTCCTTGGCTGCTTTGCTGTAACCACACTGCAGCATCTGTGGGACAGAACCACCTTGTGCCACCTTTTGCACACTTCCCTCCTCCCATCCAGCAATGGCACCACTCTAGTGATTCAGAGGGATTTATCCAACCTACTGGATAGGACTACTATAGAGGAAGGGCTGCAGATCCAGAAAACACAGGTACAGCTGACCACTGAAAGTGTGCTGTGGGAGATGTTACTACTTAAACTAAGATACAGTGACAAACATAAGCATGTTGTAAACCTCAACCTCCTTGAAAATGGCTGCTTTCATCACGTTTCTAACTCAAAAGCAGTGAGCCAGAAGAACAGCATCACTCCATTTTTATCTGGTTAATGTTTGTGTAAAATGACAACAACCATGTTCACTGAAAACACAGTCTGAAAGTCTCAGTCAGAGGTCTACTGTACTCCCTCCAAGCATGGCAAAAAATTGAATTATTTCTACTTGAGAAGTGTGTGCAGGAAGCTGGGGGGCACTAAAATATCAATTTAAAAGAGATAGGAGGTGAGAATCTCAAAGAATGAAATGCCTGTTGGTCTCTGATAGCCAACCCTGAAATAGAAACTGGGATTTTACTGGCTGTAAGATTTAAGCCTCCTGAACAGTTTTACTGGCTACTAAGAAAGCAAGGTCAAAGCTCTCACTTTCATTTCTGCCATTGTGAGAGTGGAATAATTTATTTAAACCAAATAAAAAAGGCTTCTGAAGATAAAGTGAGGAATCTGATTGGCGATGCTATATCACACCTCAGTGGTGATTTCAGGAGTGGAGTATTGACTCATCAACTCTCTGCATTCCTTTGAGCATACTACTCATCTCACTTCTGAAATGCCCAGTTTCTCAGGGAAGTCCAAGATCATCCTTCCAGCAACAGAAAGCTGTTGCACAACATTCGTGTTCTTTACCTGTATGTGGTTCTTGTGCAAAGAGGCGTACAGCTCCTGCCCAGTTCTTCGGTATTGCTCCATACATGATACAAATCCCTGGAAGAAACATTATAACACATTACACCAAGGTGCTGCAGGTGTAAACTCTGTGAAGGACAGAGGATGCTGTTAGCTGCTCTTTTATAAGAAAAATTAGGGAATATGGCCTGTGACTGCATGTCTTTTGACTCTCCAGACAGGATAGTGATGAGGCCATCATCTGAGAGCAAGTTGCACACTTTCACCACAAAGATAAACATACCATGATCTTAACAAGGGTAATTAGTGGAACTACTCAAAAGGAGGAAAATAACAGCAAATAAAATTTAAGGCTTCTCTTTTTGGAGCTGAATTAGAACTGCAAGTAGCATAAAAGACAATTAATCACTTTGTAGAGATCCCAATTGATGTAAGGATGCATAACAATAGGCCTGCTCCTTGCTGCATAAACATAAACTGCAAAGGAACAGTCCATGTCCCCTTTTTGCAGGCAGGAAACAAACTGTTTTCAGAAACATTTTTGAGATTTAGGAGCCTAAGTCTTCTGACAATTAGTGATTTGGAGTATAAATACACTAGTTAATGGGATTGTGATGTAGACATGTTTAAGGTAGCACTAGAACTGGAAATTTGTAGAGCTGACACCCATAATAACTGCCTCTGCTCCACTACAGAACACAGACGTGCCCTAAACCCCAGGGCTATTCAGGTGTTTCTGGTAATACACATTTTCCAAAGCAGTCTGACAGAACTGCCTGGCCATCTTTCCTTTCCTTCAAGAATGCACTAGACTCACAGAGCAATGAACTTGCATTAACAATCATATATTTCATCTGCTGTTTTATTGGAACTAACTT
This sequence comes from Coracopsis vasa, assembly GCA_026283785.1. NCBI lineage: Eukaryota > Metazoa > Chordata > Aves > Psittaciformes > Psittacidae > Coracopsis > Coracopsis vasa. The sequence continues at coordinate 9,757 of JANHGB010015081.1, read as the reverse complement.
CTCAAGCTAAGGGTCTCTGTGCAAGTACAAGACTGATGAGCTGCTGTCATGAATTTACAAGTTGCAGTCCCCACTATGCAAACGAATTGTTATGTGATCTTCAGCAAGACATGCTATTGCCCTAAACCACTATCTCTCCAACCAAAAGCCAGAGACTATAATACTAACCTCAGAGTAACACATGCTAAAATAATGAACAATGGACTACTGTGTGGGATCCTTAAACTTAGGGAGCAGGGAAATGAAATGGGCTTCATTATCTTAACTACTCCACCAAAACCCACAAGTTTTGGGGTCACAAAGTTCACATAGCCAAGATCTACACAGAACACAAACCAGAGAATTTCAAACAGCACGTCCTACCTGAGCCTCCCTTTTGAAAAGATCAGCAGAAACATTATTAAACTCAATGGAATATCTCAGGTGCCAAATCATCGTGCAAATAACTACAAAATACAACCTAGGACACTCATTATCAGACTAATTCATCAAATTTAAACTTTAATCAAAGATAAGTTTCCAGCTTTGAAAATCCTAGGCTTGTTCCCCACTTTCTCCTAGCCATTTATGAAATTCTGGGTACCAAAGAGACTTGAAGTAAAGTGTTCTCATAACATTTACTTTGCCTGATCAGAGAGACAAAGCATATGGAAAGGCTGTGCGCATACCTGAAGCACTGAACAACTGCAGAGTAAGCTACTGGCTTGTTTTGTCTTATTGCATGAAGACAGTTGAAAAACCAGCACAAGACTCTGTTTTAACAGGCTGCCCAATGCTCACAGGACTTTCTACAGTCATAGAATCATAGAATGGTTAGGGTTGGAAAGGACCTTAGATCAACTAGTTCCAACCCTCCTGCCATGGGCAGGGACACTTCACACTAGACCATGTTCCCAAGGCTCTGTCCAGCCTCACCTTGAACACTGCCAGCGATGGAGTATTTACCACTTCTTTGGGCAACCTGTTCCAGTGCCTCACCATCCTCACAGTAAAGAACTTCTTCCTTATATCTAACCTGAAATTTCCCTGTTTAAATTGAAACCCATTACACTTTGTCCTATCACTATAGCCCCTGAAGAAGAGTCCCTATCTGTTATCTTCGTAGGCCTCCTTCAGATACCGAAAAGCTGCTATGAGGTCTCCACGCAGCCTTCTCTTTTCCATGTTTCCATGATGTCAATGATGTCATATACCTGTAGACATGCACACATCTCTAATTGCTCTTGTTTATTCCCCATACTACAAGTGTTTGTATACAGGCATCTGAGCCGAGCTCTGAATAAATCTGACTCATTGGCTGGAGCAGCTCTGCATCACTCCAAGCATTCATTACAGGTGCTGACATTTGACTGATAGTTTTGGGAAGGATCACTGCTGCTTTTCCCCAACAAATTTAGTTTAAAGCTGCCTCGACCAGCCTGGCAAGTCTCCTACCAGAGCAGTTCTTCGCCTTCTTTGTCAGATTGGCCCCATCGGCTCCCAGTAGACCTTGCCTCCCAAAGCAAGTCCCATGGTCTAAGTAACCAACCCCCTGATTTGTAACTAAAACCCAAGTAACCAAACCAATCCAAAGTCTGAGCCTTGTAACACAGGCTTTTCTATGCAAACAAAAGGATAGCTACTACATTTTTTTGTTATACAGGAGAGGTTAGAGTACCATTCCAAGACTCTCATGCCCATCTAAACTTCCCTTACAAAGGTGATACTGCTATAAGTCACAGCACAAAGCTAAACTGGCTGTGAAAGTCCCAGCCTCTCACTACCTAAAGCCATGGATCAGATGGGTAACTTTTAAATGCATGGACTCTGTGCCACGCTGGCAGTGATTCCTCGCAGCAAACTATCTAGCTGCTGCTTGCACTGTGCTATAATTAAGTTAACACACAAGGTCTATGTGGTGTGCTGATTACTGCTGGCTGCCAGCCAGGTCTGTGCCCCTGCCACGAAGTCACATTTATTGGTGTTTCCCTGCAGGAAGCTCCTGTTTTTACACTGATGAAAGTCATTACATTTTTGTTTGTTTAAAGCATCATTAAACCTGTAATCACAGTTGTGGCCTCACAAAACTGTTCCATAATTCATATAAAACTCCCATAAAGGCTGACCTAGAAAGCAACACCATCTCTGTGCTGTTGAGCTGGGCTCAGTACAGGAGAAAAGCTGAGTTCGCAGCTCCATGGGGACACAGGGTAAAAGCCATTCAGAGTAGACAACCAATTCCTCCGGGTATTAACAACCATTTCAGATACCCACAGACTATTCAAGCCTAGTCAGTGCTCTCAAACAGGCAGCTGTTTCAAAGTTGCTTGTAGTTTGTATTTTGCTCATGGTCACCGATCAGACCCCTAAGGTCAGAGCCCACATTGAAGAGATTCTCACAAACTTCACTGACTCGGCTTCTAGCCTTTGAAACATATGAAGGGTCCTAAGAAGGAAAAATTCTGCTAGCCACATCTGGTGAACTGAAGACTAACCATTTTGGCTTCTGAATGCCAGATCTAGCCATCTTCAACCAGATGAACATGTCCCTGATGATCATCCTCACAGGAAAACCATCTGGTGGCAAAATTAAATGAACAGTTAACGAAATTGGAGATCTCTGTGACTGGAAAAAAAACCCTAATAAACAAAACCCAACAAAACCAGCAAACAAAAACAAATTTCTAACAAATGAACAGTTTCTATTAAGAATTGTAGGTGGCTATCCTTTAAAATGGCAACCCTTTATAAAATACAATAGTGCCACACTCTAATACCTATCTTGAACAAAACAATATGCCAGCTTTGATACTTGTAATATTGGTAACATAAGTGTGAGTTTTATATGCATAAAAGCAGGTGTAAATGCAGGAAATAAGATCTGCATTGTAGGAAAGAGCAGACTAAAAGGCCATATTGATCCATCCTTTCAAAAAAATCTGAGTATGTTACTATGCTGTAAGTATTTTTTTATACAGATTTCTCTACTTTGCAGCCTTAGACAATCATATTCTGAGTAGAATCAGGTTGTTTTACTGTCTCAGATTCCACAGCCAATATTTAGAGCTTGAAAAGGTGATGGAATTTATAAGCTACTTCTCCATCAAAAAAAAAACCAACAAACAACACAGAATCAAAACCCTTTTCTCCTCTTACTGCATGGAGACCTCATGCAAGTAGGAGAGAGAATGATTATCAATGGTGAAAGGTAAAACCAGCAAGAAGAAATATGCTGTCAAACAAAGAAATTAGCATGCAAAAAACCCCAAACCAAACCAAATCAAAACCAGAGAGCGGATTTTCTATAATTTCTTTCAATTAAAGCAATTGCAAGGCTGCTTGTAATAAGAGGAAGTTGAAACAATAAGGTAAAAAAAAAAAAGTTGAAGTGTCACTTCTGAGTTAACAATTCTTTACTGAGCTCTGGAATGTTTTATGTCTGATTTTTTATTATTCTTATATATATATATATCACTTAACACTCTTGCACCCCATAAATACTCAGGCTTGCCACAATAAACTCACATTGCATGATACACACACCACATATGCCACAGCTCATTCTTAAAGAAACATTATGTCATTGGAGTTCTGCAGTTTGAGACTGTCTTTAGGGAATTAAAGGCTATGTGTTGTATTACAGAACACACACGCACACCAAAGTATTTGCCAAAACTCTTAATAAATAAAAATAAACCTCAAGGCAAAACAATTTTGGACTTGAAAGAGCTTGGACTTGGCCGCACGCAAAGAGAGCTAAATGAAAGCCCAGATATCCAGATACCTCACTGTGCCAACTAAATAATCCTATGGATGATAAGTGAGAATACCCATATACTTGTTTTGATGCATGTGCTTTAGTCACCTCTTGGTGAGCTCTAGAACTAGTGATATTAGTTTACAACTTTAGCTCTTCTGAGCAAAATAAATATTATAAATATACAAGCTCACACAGTAAAAGCATTCATATAGCGTTGCAGCTGCAACTAAAGTATCTACTCTTGCATAACACTTTTCACCGGTACATCTAGGAGGTCTTTATAAAATAGGTCAAATTCTTTAGCTTACAGATGAGGAAACTAAGATGAGTTTTTGAAATATCCTGTCACTATGACCTGGTTGCAGGGAAAGGGGGTTTGATGCTGGGGAAAACCCAACCTGAATTAATTTGAAGCAGCCTGATAGACCAATAAAGAGGACACATATGGTGACAACATGCAGTAGTGAGAGGGGGAAAGAATTTGATAGACCAATTTGGAAATCCCTTCTACCCTTATGTTCCCAGTGCCAGATCATATTCTAATTTAGCTAATTTACCAGATATTAAATCTTATATCACAAGAAGATTCTACACATTTTTTTCCTCTAACTTGTGCTTTCTCAATTCTACATGTAAGGTTTTTTGATCTAATTACAGCTATTCAAGCAGTCACTAGGTTTTAAGAAAATATTCCATGGGCACAGAAATACTGAAGAGCAGGTAAAGAGCTCTCAGGGACAGAATAAACCTTGTGTAAATAGCAATGTGACAGTGACAAACAGTTAATGCGTGGCAAACAGTTTATGCGTGGCAGAAACAGATTCAAGAACTAACTGTGTTTCAGGATGTTTTTAGGCATATACTTCACAACTCATATACAGGTTGTTTGCTACTGAAGGGGGGCAGATTTGCATTTTACCCAAGCATTTAAGGCACAAACATACAGATAACATATACACATCACCTGAACTTTGAAAGTAGCAAATTAACATGCTTAAAACCTCTATGGGTGATGACTGCAAAGGAGGGAAACAGGAAATTAGCATCATTAGAATGAGAAAAATGACATGATACTAATGTGATACACTCGTCTCACCTCAAATCAAACAGAAAATCTGCATTTTTTGATGAAGAACACTAAGAAAATGCCATTTTACAAAGAGCAAACTGTTGAGTTTTACTTAAGTATGTATCTCCCAGCAGCTCAACATTAAATGGCATCTGCTTGTGGTGCAGCATTGCTCCTCTTGACAGCCCCACATCCTCATCCTGTCCTCTGGACTTCATAGAAAGCATGGATCTCCTGTCACCAATGATGTGACTTGGTCAGGAAGGAGACACTTTCTTATAAAAGTGGTTGATTTTTGCAGTCACCACCTAAAGCCAATTACCTTTTTAATGGAAAGTTCCTAAACCTTTATTTCTTCCATAGCTACAGAGCCAGATTATCAGCACTTAAATTTTTAGCCTAAGCTCTTTTGAGGTCTGAAAACTATCTTGTATTCACTTCAGTTCTCATGCTTCTGCTTTTTCCACACATTTAACCAGATTTTCTCCTCCTAACATGCACAATTAAAGCCCAATACTTCTGGTCCTTTCCTACTAAATCAGAGAGAATAAATCAATCCTTTCTTCATCAGCATCATAAGCAGAGGATAAGATTGCAGCTAACATGGCAGTTTTACAGAGAAGAATACAAGTGTTATAGTAAATTACAAGAGCTGGGTGAAATCTCCAAGCCACTACCCTTGTATTCAGATACAGGGACAAAGTGCATGACATCTCCAAATCTACTACTCTTGCTGAATCTAACATGGCGAACCAGAGACACAGCTGCCCTGTGCAAACAATAACCCACCCATCTTGTGATCAGACTACTTTTTAAGTAATTGACTATGCACTAGGAAGCGAGTAGGTTCATGTCTAAAGAGGAAAAATGTTTCATTAGTCACCAGGTAACAAGCATTAATCTAAGGGAGATAACATTTTCCTTAGCAGATTAAAGAGCAGCTTATGCTAGTCCTTTGCATACACTCTCCACACTATGGTTTGTTTGCAGACACTTTTGAATCACAAAATTGTTATTGCCATGTGGATTTTATTGTTGCTTTGCCAAAATTCATTTAGTTTTTTCAACAGACTGTAGTTCCAGCAGTTAAGTGTTGCATGGAAGCTTCGTGCCTCAACCCGCTAGGAGGTTAATGCACAGTGCCAACTGCTCCTAAGGATCATGGATGGATTCCTGGCATCACCAGTTGGTTGGGGAATAGCAAACTTAATGAGAAAAAACTCAATTTTTCAGTGCATCATAAATGTACCCACACAGAGGGGTGGGTTTCAAGACGATAAACACGAAGTATAGTGTTCATGTATTGAGACTTCCAAACTGTATTTGTCAGCTAACCTCAGGCAGCACAGAAGCATTACTGCTATAGTAACTATATATACACTCCTTCAACAGATGATACTACTGAAGAGATGAATTCCTGGGAGAACCAATAACTTGTACCCTAATAACAAAAAAGCACAATGGGAGGCAAGACATGTTTGTTCTTTAATCTTATCTCTGAGAATTACTTCTGTGACTTTGGGTTATTCACTCAGCCTCTTGATAGACTTCTGTTGATATTTCCATCCTGTTACAGCAGAGGTATTACCTTTACCTCTAGTGAAAGGTGAAGGTGAAGGCATTATGGAGAACAGCAATGGGGTCATTGAATCATGGCTTTTATTTAAGAAAAATGTGCACTTCTAATCCTTTAGCTGACAAAAGAATTCTGTAAACATTAGCATATGTTTAGAGATCAGAGTACAGAATACAAAGAAACATCTCTTCCCTGGTCCCTAAAATTATCAGTTTTCCTAAAATAACATGCATTTAAAGGTGACAAGATTAATTCTGGATTTTTTTAGTGCCTGTAGAACAATCCTGGACTCCTCAAGCAGAAAGCACAAATGGAACACAGATAGGCATAACCAAGCTCTATCCTTAATTTGGCTAACAAGGATGAAAACAAGAAATCAATGGTCACAGACTTCAGCACAGGGTAGCGAACTTTACCCTCACTTAGAAGAAACATTTAATTTCTTCTTAGAGAGATTTCTCTGACCTCCCTTGACTTCCTGTTCTCTACTCGCATGTGCCACGATCCAGCCCACGCTCTGCACAGTTTTCAGTCCCTGCTATCTTATATAAAAACTTATACTTAATTTTTTGCACACCCAGACTCCTGTGTGCATTTTATACTGCTCCTTGCATGAGATAAGACACCATATATAAAATCAAAATTTGTTTATAAGCAAGTTTATTCATAATTCTTCTCCTCATAAAGATTTCTAATAATAACTAACATGATTAAAAAAATGCATTCTTTCACTTTAAAAATAGAACAAACATAGAACTTAAAAATTAATGAATAATGAAAAATAATTTTCTTGTGGGAAACTGTGGATAAGAATGTTGATTCTACTCAAAGTTTTAAAACAAAAATGTAAATTTGATTCAGTTTAAATTGTCACTTCAGACTTCTGAATCAAACAATCCATATAAAGCAACTTAATTAAAACAATTTATTTCAGAATTTTTTATATATAAAATGACATACTTGATCCAAGAAATATGGAAAAAATACTTGTCTTTCTATATATTCAGCAAAGAAAAAATAATTTATTTCAGTGGCTAGCACTTTTTTCTGTTTTTTTTCTGCAACCAAATAAAACTGCTTTTATCCGCATTAATACCAAGCAACTCTCTTGGTATCACCTCTGTTAAGTGAAAATAAAACTCTGCAACCAGCAGCTCTTGAAAGATGAGATTTCAATATCAACAGCTTAAAACATTTAACTCTACTCACTGAAATAGTTTTCCCAAGCTTAAACCTGAAGCAGACATAATCTCTAGCTTGAAAGGCAGAAGTACATCTAAAAAAGTATGCGGGAAGCAAAAAGAAAACATCTTTTCATATATTTTTTAATTAAATGAAGGGACTTCACTGCCATAGGACGCCATTGAGTTTATAATCACAGAACTTCCCCTGACCAGTTACCCACAAAAAGTTTCGTAAGGGATATTATGTCTTCTAATTCAGATTTTAATATGAAGCTGATATATATTAAGAAAGAAATAATTTTGCTAGGATAAATTTTCTACTGTGCATTGTGCTGTCACGCACCATCTCCTGTAACAACAAGTACTGGATTTTTAGGGGCCAGACTGTGAGGAGAGACGTTTGTGGATCTGATTCAGCTTAATAATTTGTATTCATCAACATACAACCTTTATACTTCAACTTCTCTGATAAACAGTTATCTTCAATGCACATGGAAATTATTCCCATATATTCCAGAAAGTTTAGTGATTTATATTACATAAAATCAGACAGCTCTGCATTTGATATTATCATGCAGCTCTTATTTAACTTATTGACCTCTTGAATTATTTCTTTATGATCTTATAAACAATCTGAAAATGATAAATGAGCAGTGTGTCAGATAACTGCTTAAAAGGACAAAAAAATTTCTTTGTTCAAAGTTAAAGAAACATTTTCCAGCTTGCTGCAGCATACTGTAATTTAGCTTTGAGCCAGTTATTAGACAAGACAATAATATTATAATGGAAATTGTTTAATATACATCATTAATAGTAAAGTGCCTACTTTCATCAAAGTAAAAAAATGTGTGCTATGAGCAGTTTTGAAATGAATATTTGATTCCAAACTTCCCTTGTGCATCTAATGACATGCTAATTTACATTTTAATTACTTCCTAAGAAATCAAAGCATTTGTTGACAGAAGAACATAATGTCAACTTCATGGTGCACTGTTGGTGGATAGTTAATGAACTTAATTAGATAATTAGTGATGTTAACTATTCTTCTATTATGAAGATAAAGATGTTACACAAATGATGACCTATTCAAAGGAATATCATTATGCTTGCTTGTTTTAACTTACTTAACTTGAAAAGCTGCTAAAAGCCCAAGTAAGTGGTAAGAAAAATATTTAAGTGATAATTGTGATCTTGTTTCAAATATTTCTATCATCATCTTCATTTCAGCTATTGTGAACTAAATTGAGCTTGTTCATCCTTCATCCCAAATTAGCAAGCTTTTTTTTTCAAGACCGCCCTGTAATAGATTTTGTGTCTGGCAGTGACTTAAGTCTCAGTCAAGATGTCTTTTCTTAAAGCTCCTGCTTCAGGAAGAAATTCACAGGGATAGAGAAGGCTCTCACTGACATTTTGATGCAGTTATCTTTTACAGATTTGCTGTGGGTTTAACAATGTGGCTGTTACTTACAAAAGTAAATACAAGAGATGGGCTCTTACTATACAGTCAATTAAAGAAAAATTAATTATTCCTAGTAAAGCCAAACTTTACACCCAGTATCTTCTAGTCCATAGAGCTACACCATTAAATTTTTTTTTGCTGTTAGCTCTGCAGTGACATTGCACACACTAAGGGCAGCAGAGCAGAAACCAAGCTATCCATCAAACTGCTCAAAAATCCTCAAGAGTTTAAAGGCTGCCTTCTCCCATCATTTAACTAGGAGAAATTCTTTTACAATGGACAGAATGACAAAACTAGCACAAAGGAGGTCAGATATTGGCTCGCTATCTATACTTGTCCTCACAAGTGTACGTTTGCTGACTAAAATCCTACCATAAAGTTTCTGGTTTTGCAAATACAAGTTAGAAGATCTCAGTTAACCTCTCCATTCTGAAGTCTGGGATTAAAAATATCTTTGCTATTTCATTCTCTCACAGTACATGGGTCTCTGGCATAAAGGAATGTGATTAATTAACCAAAACAGAAGAGGACAAGCATAGAATCATAGAATCATAGAATAGTTAGGGTTGGAAAGGACCTCTATTTGGAAAGGTCATCTAGTTTCAACCCTACTGCCATGGGCAGGGACACCTCACACTAAACCATGTCACCCGAGGCTCTGTCCAGCCTGGCCTTGAACACCACCAGGGATGGAGCATTCACAACTTCCCTGGGCAACCCATTCCAGTGC
>JANHGB010015079.1:23262-42822 GCA_026283785.1 Coracopsis vasa | reverse complement strand
CTGGAGAAGAGAAGGCTGCGTGGAGACCTCATAGCAGCCTTCCAGTATCTGAAGGGGGTCTATAAGGATGCTGGGGAGGGACTCTTCATTAGGGACTGTAATGATAGGACAAGGGATAATGGGTTCCAACAGAAGTTTAGATTGGATATAAGGATGAAGTTCTTTACTGTAAGGGTGGTGAGGCACTGGAGTGATTTGCCCAGGGAAGTTGTGAATGCTCTATCCCTGGCAGTGTTCAAGGCCAGGCTGGACAGAGCCTTGGGTGACACGGTTTAGTGTGAGGTGTCCCAGCCCATGGCAGGGGGTTTGGAACTAGATGATCTTGAGGTCCTTTCCAACCCTAACTATTCTATGATTCTATGATTAGAGATAACCAGGATGAAGTGACACTGACTTCTGACTAAGCTTCTCTACATTCCTGGTTTGTTCTAGTTATAATTTATTGATATTTAGCCTCCAAATGGCTTTTAGACCTATTGTTAAAACTTGGCTGATTCCCTAAGGTACAAACTTATGTCACTGTGAATGATAGAGAATTCCTGCCATGCTTTTTGCTCCAAAGTGTTGATATTAACTCTTTAAATCTCATTTTAGATAGGATAATCATATGGATAGCTGATATAAGCATGGTTTTAATTTTATTGGACTGTGTGATGGAAACATGAGATTTTTTAATGAGCCAGTAGTAGTGTGTCTTTTTTGTTTTAGTTTCCTGAACGAAGTTATGCATCCTATGCCAACTTAAATAATGCTTTTCACAAAGGGAAATTTAAGTAATGTACACAATTCTTTTTATTCACATATCTTTTTATTCATATCCTAAGCATAAAAAATATCTGTAATAGTATGTGTGAGTGGGTTCAGTTAATGAAACTACCTGGATCTTTATTAAAAAATGACATTAATTTATTGTGGATATACTTGAATTTGTGGATATGTACTATCAGTATCAATGTTATAAATATTTCTTGGACAGATGAGAAAGTTGAGCATACCTGTATGATGTACACTAAAATCATGTAAATATTTTTGCCTGATCATGAAGCAACTGGAGCATTGTTAGAAATGTACTTTCATATAATGCAGTACTTTCATATAATGCAGTGTAAAGCTAAAAAAAACCCTAATTTTTTTTTTCCTTTTTTTCTGTTGTACTGATTCCTATAGGAACATATTTAACAAATGAAGCAAAAGGAGCTGAAGATGCACCTGATGCCGACACAGCCATTATCAATGCAGAAGGCAGCCAAGTCAATGCAGAGGAGAAAAAAGAGTATTTCATTTAGATGCAGAGCTAGAATCTTGAAGTTTTACTTATCAGGCTGACTGCTGGAGGAAACTGGCTATCATTTCTCAGAATTCATTTCTGCCATCTTCTGCTATCTTTATTAACTCACATACCTGCTATAAGCAGCCAGTTTATGCCAACAATCAGCTGTTGACATCATCGTTCTATAATTACAGTATCATGCGTAAAGCAGGACATTTCTTATTGCCTAAAATTCATATCCACTGCTCTCTTAACATACAGTGCTTGAATATACAGCCTTAACAATGTTAATCATCATCTTAATCCAAGGTTTCTACATGTTTAAATGTTATGCAGCTTTCCTTTTCAGTTTTCTTTTATCATGTCACTACTAGTGTGTCATAGAACAATACTCATAACAAATACTATTAGGTAAGGACCTAATTTACTTACATAAAATGTTAAGTGTAAGATTAGGGGTTTACAAAGAATGTTTTATACATGTCTATCTATAATTCAAAAAGCAACTTGGTTTTGAAGCATATGCCCTAGGAAACACAAACTGAAATCTTTTTAGTATAGTTTCTTGTATACTTGGATTTGGTGGAAAAAAAGCAGTTCACTGTTTTTTTTCTGTTTTGTTTTGCTTTGCTTTGTTTTGTTATGTTTGAAATGGTACCTTGACAGCAGTGCCGTGTTTCAGTGGTAAAAACATGCTGAATAGCTATACAGATTCTGCAGAGTTAGATAATAGTGCTTAATTTGAAACAAATTTGTCCTGCCCTTTTACTGCTTTTCGGGATTGCGAAGATTAGAGAACTTTCTGAGTAATTTCTGGTTTTATAATTTATTTGCTTCACATGAACTCACCTGCCTACTCAAATTTGAAGTGTTCATGGGGCACAACCACAAGGCATTTTAGTATCTGTATATAGTGCATATAATAAATTCAATTAAACATTATTTGATACATATTCAACCTTTTGGGCAGTAACTAAGTCAGTCACAATTAAGCATTTTCTAATGTCCATTATTTCCCTTTAGATATGACTCAAATCAGTATTCCGAGTAGATAACATGTATTAGTATTTTTTGTCTGTATGTCCTAGCACTGTTCAGCAGCAAACTTTTCTAGTTCTTGTTAATTTTTTTCTTTGTTATACAATGGAAGCACAATGTTATATGGAAGGTAGTTTTAAGCTAACAACCAGTGCACAGCCTCAGGTTTTAAATTACAACCACATTTGATTACTATCCTTAAAAAAATACTATTGAGTTGCTAAAATTCTCGATTTTTAATTTGGCAGTTCCAGAGCTGCTTCTCTATGTTGGTTTGCCAAAAAATAGAAAAAAAGAAAAAAAAAGAAAAAAAAAATAGAAGTGTTAAAACAAAAGATATATGTTTTGTGTATACAGTAAATGGACTAATTCTTTATATTAAATTCCTGTCTATGCATTTTGTGAGGTACAAACTTATGTCACCGTGAATGATAGAGAATTCCTGCCATGCTTTTAGCTCCACAGTGAAAGTCTCTGTTTGGATTATTTCTGATTTATTCTTTTTTTTGTGTAATTGACAGCTGAAAAATCACATGCTCTTAAATATGACAACAAAACACTGTAAGCCCATCGGCTTATATCCTCTTCCAATGAATCTAAAGGGTGGCCATAACAGCTCTTGGAAATGATTCTACACTGGAGTATGCAAGTTAATCTAGCAGGAGCTTGTCTTGCTCCTAAGTTTTGCACCTTTGACAAAAGGGTGTTTCTGTCTGGTTGCTGTACTTGTGAAGCCTAAAAGCATGATGGTCTGCTGTAAAGGACTTTCTCCTGGGATTTTATTTTTGTGTGGGTAAGGGAGAGTTTGGAATACGACATCATGGAGTATGGTGAAACGGAAGACAAAGGTGCTGTGTCAGATTATTTATCAGAAGAGTATGAACCTTTTAAGGACAATATTAGAGTATTTTAATTGTTTTGTTGAAACATTTATCTTGTTGATTTCTAAGAAAAAAGGGTGACGTCAATCAAAGCAGCACTTTTTTTCAAAATATACAGACATAAATAATATGATGTGGTTGAGTGTTAACATAATAAATCATATACAGTATGACATTTTAAAGAAATAAGTCTGCATTGATGTGGTTGCATGCTTGTTTTTACAGATCGCTCCATACCCATCTGTGGAAAAATGCAATAATATGTTAATATAATATGGTAGTTTGAAAGAACCAGGTAGGTGCTACTAGACACATTGAAAACTAGTATAGGTTTACAAGATATTCATGTCTTTCAAAACATACACATGTAAAAGGCTGGCAAAGGAAGTCATTCAGTTTAATACCAAAAATATGGGTTCTTGTCACCACAGTAAGTTGCATTAGCTAAAGTACAGTATCACATACAAGAAGGTTTTATTTCAGGAACTGGGGCCCAATTCAGCTAAACATTTCAGCACATCTTCAGCTTCAGGCATCAGAGACGTTCCATTGGACTGTAAGGCACTATTCATATGCTTAAAAATAAATGCTTCTCTGGATGAGGGCCTTATTCGCTAAAGTGGAATTCCCCACCAGTGTAGTGTTTACCCGTTTTTTCATTCTTCCCAACTTCAGCTTGCTTGAATAGTAAGGTTGTTACTTGAACCATTACCCATGCAGGGGCAGGTATGACCTTCAAAAGCAGGATTGCCGTTGGGGTAATAATTTCAAACCATTTTCTCCAGTGGCATAGAAAGAGCATTTGAACTTTGCAAAAAAAAAAAAAAAAAAAAAAAAAGATATAAATTGTACTGTCAATATCAGTTATTTCATTAGTTTTCAGTTAAAACTTCTCACATGTGCTCATTTTTAACACAGTTGATCTTCCATTGTCTTGCACCTGGTGATGCCCCTTGCAGCTGTACAAGCAGGTGTGGAAAGCCCCACACTGAGCATTCTACCTGTAGAGCACTTTGGCCTGTTTGGTCTTCACAGGTTTGAATTACTACACTAGGTGAAAAGAGGCATTCCTCCTTTTTGTAAGCAAACCATGGTTCAACACTAATGATATTCAGTAGGCTAAAAGTCTGTTCCCTTTGTCCAAGATCCCGTTCTGAAATACCGCTTTTATTACGGTGTGAAGTATCCATGGAATATGCAAAATGGAGGCTCTGAAAGGGAACCACCCTTGCTAAAATGTATGTGACATCCTCTCCCCCACACACTTGCAGACTAGCTCTCTGAAGAGCTGGTTTCTGCCAGTGTACTGTTTACAGTGTCAATTGCTGATTGTTTTTAAACTTTTTGATGTAGAATCTTGGTTTTCTTTAATGTTTCAAGACCATTCTCATGATTTGAACAAGAAAGCGGTGCATCAGAAGACAAGGGGTGTATCATCCCACTCTTTTAGTATCATCTGACAAACCAAGAAAAAGTTTAAGTAACCTGATGTGTAACTTGAGGCTTGGAATTTAAGTTAGAACACATTATAGTTTCCACATTACTTAAGGATGGTTTGTCTTGCACTGAGACTCCCTCTATAAAGGAATACGTGAAGAAAAGCGACTTTTCTAAATAAGACATGAAAGTTAACATCTTGTGTGTTTTCATTACAGTATAATATATATATGACTATTTCAATGAAAAGAAAGGACAGAATCATTTGTAATTATGTAATTCATGATTGTAACAGCACTGAAGTTACCATGTACGCACATGTACAGTAGCTATTTCAACAGTTACAGTGTAGTTACATGTAATTCCCTGTAACATAGCAGTTATAGTGTAATTTAGTGCCACTTATTGTAAAGTGTTACCAAAAGGAAAATGGATTTCTTACCTTTACAATTCCATTCAAATTAAAGGTAAGTTTTATTAAATTAGCACTGTAAATCTGATACTGCATTTCTTAATTAAGGAGGTGATTTTAAACTTCATATTCAAAATGTCACCCTACAGCTTCCTCCCCTATCTCCCCCCTGCTACTTACCCAGACTCCTTCAAGTGTCCAATCTCTACACTGTTAGGAACTGCTAATCTGTGATGAACATACCAAAAATCCAGCTACTTCAACTTGGATTGAGTAAGCTGTCTAATACAGAAAAACAACCAACCACAAAAAAATAATGAGTAATGCTTTTTATTAAGTGGCACAAAGTACACACTAAAAACTATGCAAAAATATAGGTAAATACAGTGTACTTACATGTAAGTATCTTGTACTTGCTGTGTATGGATATTTGAAAACCGTGTAATTATAATATGCATTTTGATTATTTGAAGCAGGGGGGTGACCCCCAACAGTTACAAGGGAAAACTGGAAGGCACATACACAAAGAGTGGATATCCTGATGCAATATGTCTAATTCCTCTGCTTGCAAAGATAACTAATTTATAAAAATGCTTATATCGCTCCTCATTCTCACTAGCTTTGCTTTCCATTTCTGTGAGGCCCATCAAATATCACTGAAACACGTGTAGGCAAAGTAAAACACTGACTCGGCTAATGGCTTTGCTGCCAGCACTCTGTATGTCTGGCAACACTGTTCTGTAATCTATTTCTGGCTCAACAGCACAAGTTTCCCTCTTTTTTTCTCTCCTCAAGGGAGCCTAGTATGTTAAGATGCTGAAATATGCTGCCATATGCCCTGGTATTTTTAGCATGAACAACAGAGAAAGAGAGAGAGCTGCATTCTTCTGACCCCTATTTTGCTGAATCACCTCACCTGGAATTTCTACTATTTGCTCAGTAACACGAGGTAATCTTAAATTGTAAGTACAAAATGCTTCCATCAAGTACAGAGGATGCTTTTAATGATAAAGCTAACATTTTGTGAACGTGAAGTTTTGTATTACTGATCTTTTTGCTTCTTGGCACTTTTCCATCATACCCTTCAAGAAGGAATGCACCAAAAGGCAGATAACATAGACTAGCAAAAGAAGAAAATAACATTGTAAGCCTTCTTGTGGTTGCCATTGCTATAACCCTCCTTTGTGTCCTGAATATCAGGCAAATAGATGTACTCAGCAACAGCCATTAGCATCATTCCACACATTATTCCTAGAATATGACATCTACCTCTTAGTCTAAATACTAGCTATGAGATATTTGTATACATTTTAAATACTACTGAATCTTCAGTGTAGTCTTGAAATGAGATCACTGTATTTTTTTTTTCTGTTAAAAATATAAAAAATAATCTTGCCTGGGTTCATAATTCTTGCCCTGTTCTTTACTAATTTTGGGATAGTTTGAGGTTTTAACAGGGCATAAGGACACAGCCTCAGCTGGTATAAATCAGCTTCACTCTGTTGCCTTAAATGTGGGCCAATTTCCACTGGCTGGGGATTCATCCCAAACAGCTTAAAAATAAATTGCTTGAACACATCAGTATTTAGTTAGCACTAGATAATGATGTGAAATCCAACTGCAACACAATTCTTTCCAGTAAGGCGTGCAGGTTTAAAGAGAAACTTTTAAAAGCACGTGCAAGCTTTTGAATTAAATATGCAATACCAATACTGTTGAGATATTCTGACATGTCTCTTACTTATTTAAACATAATATTGCCAGGGCATGTTTACATTAAAAACAGTCAATGCATGGGGGACAGGGAAGGTCTGTTACAAACAATAAGAGAAAAGTAATGGACAGAGCAGCCTTTGATGTCAACAGAGCAGAGTAGAAGCTCATACCAAGAGTAGGACTTCCTATGTGTTTTTTCCAGAGTGGACCTAGTACCTCTAAAGCAAATGGGAGTTGTCTACTTGGTATTAACAGAAGCTAGCACAGTTCCTTTTTGCTATCGATGAACCTAACCCAGCACTCTGCACTTGTTTTAACTCAGGAGGAAATAAGGGTACAAACATGGTTTAACAGCACACTTCCATATCACTCCGCATCCTCAGGATGCTCCAAGCTTTGTGCGCTTCCAGCAGCCCTTAAGGGATTTCTTCCAGCATCTAGAAATCATCTTGTTGCCAAGCGATGTTCATTCTTTTGAGCAATGTTTAATGTACTCACAAGCAGATGGAAGACAGTGTGGAGCCAATATGATGACTCTATTAGAGGGTACAAGGGGCTTCTAGAGCCTCTCAGGAGGTGACAAAATGTAAAAAACAATAAAAATAAAATAAATAAATAATAAAAAAAAAAAAAACAAAACCCCACGCTTCCTCATGGCTTCTGTGTTTACTATAGATCTGCCCTCCACAGTCTGTGTCTTAAGTCATCTATTCTCTGTTGGGCTAAAAGCAGCAGTCTAATTGGAAAGGAGGTAAGAAAAAGAAGTCTGTCCTCTAAAAGGAACACATCTGTGTTATTATTAAAGAAGAGTTCAAGGATTTTTATTTCTTCTATTTTATTTTAAGATTCCAGGTGCAAAGCCAAGCCTGTTAGGGTCAGCACTTTCGCACTTTCCCTGTGTTCAGGGTCAAGCCAGCAGGGTTTCATGTGTGAGCTCTGATCTCACATTTCAGCACAAACTACAGACAGCCTTACTCTGCCCTTATGCATAGTGTTGAAAATCACTGATGCTATTTTCTTCTAAACATACTAATTTTCTTAATCTTATTCTACATTGAAATCATTGAAGGGTTTTCATAATAGGTTCTAAAGGAGGGGTTTTAAAGTAATAACTTGAAAATAGTAATGATCATGATCAACTGTTTATGTTGATTATGAAGAGGAGGAAAATCTGCAATTGCTGGGCCGAATTCTTTATCACTTCCTCTTCCTCTCCTTTCTATGCATATTGATTAATGTTAGTAAATATGCAGTTCCACACATGGTCCTTTTTCAGTGAAAGCAGGTTTGCTTATACCCCTATATAGCTTCCATGGAAATATGCAAATATGACCTACTGTCATCAGCTTCTGCCTAAACAGTGAGCCGAGAGTGAACTCATGGATTACTGAACTCATATATGTCCTGCTTCCACAAAAGTTGGGTACAATACACCTATTGATTTCAAAAGAGCAAGGTTCAAGTCCTTAATACACATTGGTATTTAGCTGTTTTCCAACAGAATTGTAAAGCAGTCCTTGTGCATGCTTTACTTTTAGCCTAGATATTTTATAACTACAAACATACTTCAGTTCAGCTGAAGTTTCCTAGTTTCCTAGCACAAATAGTAAGGCCTGATTTGTGAAAGGACTTTAACAACTTCATCTGTTCGTAGTCAGTGTAAGTGTATTGTCCTAGGAACTCCACATACTCTGCTCTTACACTGCCAAATTATGGCCTTGGGGAGGTTATATTTGAATATGACTACTAATGTGAAAACAAAATCCATGGGAATTAAACATATTGCACTGATGGTGAGACACGTTTCCTTCATTTAATTTCGTCATTAATAACGTTAAGAAGACAAAATGCATATTGTAATGTAAGGTACACGACACTTGCATGTTGCTATGCCTATATACTTACAAAGTATTCAATGTGTACTTAGTGGCGCTTAAAAAATGTCATGTACAATTCTTCTAAACATTCTTACAGGGTTCCCATTTGCACTTCATCTTTCAGAAAAGTCTTGTCAGAAAATTGTCTGATGAATATTATTGAAAAAAATAAAATTGCAATTTTAGTTATCTGTTGGACATTTCTGAATTGTCTATTCATTTAATGTATTTCCTGGTGCATGCCAGTTTGGCAGTGAAGTTGATTTAGACCGGTGGCTGTACACATAGACTGTTCACTGAGCATATTTTGCTGTTTCTAGTAGAATTGTTATAATCATATGCTTCTCTAAATACTAATTCTGATGTTTTAAACAGTTATCCAAGAAAATAATCTGTGAGACACTGGTATTTTACAGATAATTACAAATTCTGTTTTTTTCTTTGATATTTGTGTGCTATTCACTGTGTATTCCTCATAGTTTCTTCTGACAGATAAAGTAACAACTTTTGGAGGCTGGCCTCACTGTGGGAGAAATTCATCCTTATGAAGAGGTCAAGTGCTAAAAAAGCATTTAAGCCTGTGGGACTTAGATGGTGGATTAGCCCCCCTGAAGAAGTTAGAGAATTCATGCAAGGTTTTCTACACCACTTATAATGCTTGAGTTGATGTTACAAAGGGCAAGAAGGCCACTGGTCTCAAAGGGAGAGAGACAGACGTCACAGGGAAATTCTTAGAGGGTCTGTGTTTATGAAAAAGAATCAAGTCCCAGATACAGAGACAGACACTAACTGAGTTTGGTACCTCCATGCAGGGGAGATCCAGGCTGCTCAGGGAGGTTGTGGAGTCCCTCTCTGAAGACATTGAAAACCCACCTGCATTCCTGTGTAACCTGCTGTCGTGGCCCTGCCTTGGCAGGGAGGGTTGGATGAGATGATCTCCAGAGGTCTCTTCCAGCCCTAATGATTCTGTGATCTTTGATGGCAGAGCTTTCCTATGGCCTAAGCATGCATTTGACAAATGTACAGCCCTGTCGGATTCAGCAGAGTTGTTCTTATCTTTATTACTTCTTTTCACCAGACCAAAATACGGCCCCTGAAGCAATTTTTAATGTGCCATGACATTACATTTTCAATACAGTAACAGTGCAGATTTCCACATGATCCTCAAAGTAATATGCCCATGATATAAGGCAAAGCATGCTGAAAATCTATAGTGTACCCAAGGAAAACGACACAATCCACTACTGGATTTTTAGTTTTCTGCATTCAAGATGTAATTCTTTTCATACTGTCCTGTTTTCCTTCAACAGCCAAAAGCTTCCCCAAAGGTAACTGCACTTTGCTCTGTGCCTTTCCCTGGCTGAGAGTAGATTCTTACAGTGATCCTCTTACATGATCCCTTTTAAGGTCCTCTTTCATCAACAGCCAACAAAATAACCTCCCCTCCTACCTACCTTCTGTAATAATAAAAGACAAAACTCCCTTTTTGTCTGTGTTTTGGGTTTGATTTTTTTTTGGTTTCTTTGGTTGGGTTTTGTGGGGTTTTTTGGGTGTGGGTTTTTTTTTGGGGGGGGTTGAGTTTTGTTGTGGTTTTTTTTGGTTGGTTTTTTGGTTGTGGGTTTTTTTTGTTTTTTGGTTTCTTTTTTTTTTGCGATAGGAGTATTGTAAGGGGAAACAGACATGATTTCTTTTAAACTGTAGTGGCTGCCTGAGATTTCTTTGAATACTAAGTATAATTTCCTTGAATACAGAGTCTCTGTACCAGACTGTCACGGCATTATACACTGATGTGAAAGAGTCTACTTATCCCTTTTAATAGTCATCAGGCACCATTATGAAGATATACACACTTTTTCAAAAGTAGTTTTACAGAGCAACACTTGGCCAGGCTCTGCTGATAAATGTAAGGTAAAGGTAAGTGCAATTAGTGAAATTCAGGGATAATCAAGTGGGGATAATGAAGATGATTCCTTGCTTGACAAAAGAGTCATAGTACATTGCCTTCTGCTTCTGCTTCAAGCACTTGGCAACATCCTGAGCCATGGGAGGGCACTTTTGATTAGCTCTGGGCTACTTACTTGCCCTAGCTCTTGCTCCTGCTGAGTTCATAGCAATAGCTTCTCTGCTGCTCCAGGCTAAGAGGCTAGGGCCTTATTGATTCTGCAAGCTGCGTGCAGGAAGAAAAGAAGACAGAGAATGTTTTTAAGCAAGCCGGAAAGATTTTTTAGAAAGAGGCCTCTTATTTATTCTGTGGCAGCTTGCAGAAAATTAGCAGTAATGTCAGCTGGTAAGGATAGCAACCATTCCTGTTTGGTGTATTGAGAGGGAGGAAGGGGGCGGGGGGGGTGTACATCCTCTGGGTTGTGCCAGCTGGCCGGATGAAAGAGGGAAGGAGTAGAGCAAGGAGGCAAAGCTGTGCCTTGCCAGGAGCATAGGAGACAGGTCTGTCCCTCTAGGTGTAGGACCAAAGGCGCAGGGCTGTTATTATTATTCTTTTCAGTCTGTATTCACTTCTAGAGCTTCATCTAAAAGGGGTGCAAAAAAGGTCCAACCAGCAGAATCACAGAGCTACTGAACAGGAGAAACATTCTCCAAAGCACTGATGCTGCCATCTCGCAAACAGGCAGAGCTTTCCATTTCAAGGGCTTTGACTGCATTGAATTTATAGAGAGGTGGAAATTTATAAGATACAAAAAAAGGAAAAAGCAGCAAGCAAATCAGAATTTGGACCTTGACAGATGAAGTTGGATAGGAAGTACAAGTAATTCAAATGGAAGAAATACCTTTTTCAAGGGCTTTTAGTTCTGTGTCACAGCATTAGCCAGCTCGGTCTCAGGACAAAGAAAATACTTTATATAATTCTGTAATTTTTTCAGTGCATTTTCACTCTTTCTGGAACATCTAGTGCTTACCTCAGAGACAAAAGTGCATATACCATGACATGATCCAGTTAAAGTACATCATTATATTGCACTCACTAACATAGTATGAGATTACCCTCCAGAGCAGCAGTAAGCAATATGACTGAGAGCTGTCATATTTATTTTCCCATCCACTCCCCGTGGAGGAGTGTGTGTGCAATGAAGCATTGTGGCCTATTTATTTATTTATCTATTTTCATATTTCTCCTATGCTTATGTAAGAAGCTTAGATTGAAAAAAGCACTTTGTACTTGAAGAAGAAACCAGTTTGTGATGGTCCCTTCTTCCTGAGAATCAGTGCCCCAGTTTTAGAATATTCTCCCTGTACAACCTTCAGCATGATAGAGGAATAAAGTTATTGATGATGTTCTACATTTATGAGCTCTAGGGAGCCTTTCAGCTGCACTCAAATCCGGCCTCTAAAATAAAGTCCAAGACCTTGGGCTAAATTCCAAAACCTGTAAGAAGCCAGTGCAGGCTGCAGGGAACAGGCTGAGCTTGCTTGTTACTAAGAAGATGCATCCAAGTTTTGCATGCCTTTGAGGGTGCATGAGGACATTCTTCGTGGCCAGCTATATTGCATGGCCATAGGTGACAGAGGTGAATTGTTGCCACCACCTTCAAATTCATTTATTGCCTAAAGGTGATAAAAAGCAATGGACATGGCTACTGTTATAGAGAAGCGTAGCAATACTCCTGTTGGGAAATGCATCAGTTTGGATCCTGGTTTTGGCATTCCCCAGAGGCAAAGTGACCCCATATGTTATTTACCTGTATAGAATTGAGATTAATAGTGCCCTCTTCATGCAGCTAGCACATGATTGCAGCTCACCTAATCAACCAGCCTCCCTTCTGCTCTGGGTAGTTGAAGGTGGTGTAGGATAGGATTTATCCCAAGGAATTGGACAGCTGCAAGATGGAGGTATGGTTTCCTATAACTACTCCTTGGGAGCCTCATGCCAGCAAAGCTGATGTCAGTATCCTCTCCTTTTACAGCACCCCTTGTGCAGCACACAAACACTTTGGAGAGCTATGTCTTTTCACAGGAAGAGGGTCACTAGGTCATTGCGGAGAGTCTCATTTGTACATGATAAGCTTCTCCTCTGATGGGTGGTTTAGGGACTGTAAGAAGTCTGTTCACATTTGATATCACCGGTTACTGAAACGTGAATGTGATGGCTTCTGGTTCTGTATGAAGACAGTGGTGGGCTATAATTTAGAGGTTTCATTTTTCAGGTTGTATGAGCTCAAACACACAGGCACAGATGCACAGAAACACACACACATAAGCACAACACGTACTTCATGTATTTTTCTATACCTCCTTCTTACCCCAATAGATATCTTCTAATTGCTCTACTACTCTAAGCTCATGATTTTATATCTACCACAGCATCTCAGGAAAAAGCTTTCTCTTTTTCATGTTTGTTTTATACCTGTACAGCTGCGAGTGATGCTTTGTGTGGCATAAGTAAACTAACTCTAGGTTTACTTATTGATCAGCAACTTTGGTTGAAATATTTTCACCAGGAGGCCTATCCAGGCTTTCTAAAGGAGGCCGTAATATATTAAAAGGGAGGGGGAGGATTTTCCTACTGTGCTTAATACAGCTAGGCTGTATTCACTGAAGTCGCAGAGAAATTCAACATCAGTTCCTGAAGCTGCCAATCACTGCACCCAGGATGGGAAGGAAGCTGTTGATTGTGTTGCTGCTTTTTGGCCCTGCTGCAACTTGGCAGAGTGTGTGTGTCAGCAGAAGCACCAGATCGGGGCATTATTTGACCACCAAATCACACACTTTTCTCTGCCAACATCATTCTTTATTTGTTTCAGAGTACGAGGGAAAAAGCATGGCTTGTTTCAATGTCCCTAGAGCCTTGAATCTATGCTTTATTCAGGAAATGAATCATGATCATCCTGCCTTGCTGTTGGGCAAAACCAGCCTATCTGGTGTTTCCCTTTAATGCACAAAGCTAATAACTGCTCCTGTAACGAGCTGGGAATAGGGGGAAGAGAATTATATAAGCTTGGTGGGGTGGAGAAGAACAAGAAATACAACAGAAGTGAGGAAAAGTGTTGGCAGGAGTAAATGCTGTAATACCTTGCCCAGCACTGTGTGTCTCACCATTAGAATGTGAATGTGAGGTTCACAATTAAAGAAAGGGGATGTAGCTAAAGATTCAGGTAAGACCACAACAACTGTTAAGGGCTCAGGGAGGGAATGAAAGAAATTTCAAAGCAAAGGCAGAGAGAGGAAAGAAGATGATGACAGACTGACAGTGTCACTGTTGATATGCCTGAAAGTCCCCAGAGCTGGGAGTGTGGAGGCATCACATCAGGTTCCCGACAGAAAGGACTTCCACTGTCACTCACAGATGGCCTTCGAACTTATCAAAGGGTACTGCTAAAATCACACACACTGAACTCAGGAGTCCAAGAGAAAACAGGTCACCCACAGGCAACACCTTCAGCATAAAATATGTAGTAGAAAATAAAGCAGAATGTAATTGCTTGAGGTTCCTTTTAGCTGCAAGACACCCCCTCCCCATAACAAATGGGAAATTATGACACTGTCTAGAGCATTCCCTATTCTTTTGGGGTAAAAGAGTACTAGCAGCTTCAATTGGAACAAGCATATTTGCTATAAATATTTACACCTTCATAACTTCCCTCCCTAACTGTACTGGAGACATAAGGAACTCAGCAGCAATTGCTCCGGGCCAATGCTCTGCTTCAGCTATCACAAGAAAATGGCAAGTGCAGTCAAAGCCTTTGTCACCAGCTGCCACCCACTTACTTATGCGCTTGCCAGAAAGACAGACAGACGGTTACTCTCTGACAATGGCAGAGGCATTCTCACTCCTTTATAGCTAAAAGGAGTTCTAAACACCCTCTGTTAAATTCATACTGAAAGAGAGCAAACCTCTGTGCACTATTAATAAAGAGACAAAACTTGGAAATCTCTCACCTTCTTACATACTTCAGGCAGGAATTTCCTTCCCAGAAATAATCTACTTTATAATAAAGCAATGACATTTGTTACAATTAACCAAAATAAAGGAGTGAAGAGCATTGTCAGACTTTCATGAGCCACAGAGTTCATTGTACAAATCATGAAATCCTCTTGCAAATGCAAATGAAGTACTCAGTAGAAAATGGGATTGTTATATACAAAGACAAAGGAAAGCCCTTGCTGCCCTATATCCCTAACGAATGAGCTAATTCATGGTTTGATTTAGTTTTTCTAATAACCAACAATGATTTGGCAGGCACCACAGATATATGAAAGGAGGTGAAACAGAACCATAGAAATAAGACTGAATTGTATTAAAGCTAGCTCAGTTTAAAATTAGCCTAACTCTCTAGACTTCTTTGAAATTACTCCTGATTCATCTGGATGTGAGTAAGCATAGAACCCAGTTATTGCTCCTGTGAAGGGCTGGATGTAGTGTCATCCTGGGGCAAGGGATGAAGAAAGGTTTAGATTTTATTTTTTCTTTTTCCTTTTCTTCTTTTTCCCCCTTGAATGACCTCTTATGGCAAAGTTCTCCTTAGGCAGCATCAGAGATGTCCCCAAAAAATGCATGAAGTGTTACAGTCCCACTGTAATACTCTGGTCCACACCTCATCTAGCCTTGGAAAAAATCAGTAGTGTGTAAATGCGCTGACTTCTTCCAAGGAGCAGAGACAAGCATCCAGCTTGTTTCTAAGCTAATGCGTAGAAATTGGGAGTGGGAGGGTATTGGGAAGGATGAGTGTCTGGCACAGCCATATACTGGTAGCAAATTGTCCGTGTGTCAACTTAGAAAATGTGCAATTACAGCTGGACAGGGAATAAAAATAACCCAACAACCTGAAAATAATGGATGGGCTGGGCATTTGCTTGTTTGTTTGTTTTTTCTGAAAGCTTACATATTTACTGAAAGTGATGGGAAAGCAGGCTTTTTTTCCTGATGGACTACAGGAGGATTTGGCAAATGAGAGGAAAACCATGAGCAGATATTCCTAAGAAGTTGTTATGAGAGTAAATTGTGGGCCTGGAGGGGAAGGGATGGGAATTAAGTGTCCTCATAAAATTCAGTGGGCACAGCTGCTTTCAGTAGCTGTGCTAAGCTCCAAGAAATGCAAATGACTGATTTCTAAAGAACGCAGAGACCAGTACACTGTGACTAACCCACATCCCCTTGCTCCTTGCTGGCCAAACAGGCACTCTAATGCTCAGTGTGCTATGAAAAACTAACTCCTTTCCTGGTACAGAGCTGGCATCAAGAACCAGCTGAATGTTGTACAGTGGGAACTGATCTAACAGCTGCTTCGTCTAGCTGGGACAGGATTACAGCAGCATTTCCTTAGTGGAGAACCAGACTTTATACTGAACACAAAAATGTCCCTGTAACACTCCTGTGTGAAAGGTCCCTCTTTGCAAATCATCTCTCACCAGGACACTTTCCCCTTCCCATGACCTGATAAAACATAGTAATAAAAGCATAAAAAAAATCTTGAGGTCATCCCTTAGCTTCTTGATATTCCCTGATACTCCCTGTTCTTTCCTAAATGTACTTGTACCAGGTAACATTCTTTAGGAAAGACCTGGTTCTCAAAAAGCCAAGAACTGGTAAGAAAGAAGGATTTAAATGGTATGCAAAGTTTTGCTTTGTTTTGTTTGTTTGTTTGATTTTTAAACACAAATACAATCTTGAAGTAGCTGGGTTTCTTACCACTTCCTACTGTTACGAATTAGAAAGTTTATTCACACAGACAAAACACATATTGCAAAACAGCATCTCGGATGGAGCTTGAGCTGTGATGAATGAAGCCAAGGATTGTCTCACTTACTAATGTGTCTGTGCCTCTTGTTAAACAAAAGTCCCATTGCAACGTGGTTAGAGAATACAGATCTATATCTGATCTGGTCTTGAAATGTATTTGATATATATATACTGATATATCTAACTACATTTATTCAAATCCCTAGGCAACTTTGAAAAAATCCTTTTGCCTCTGAATGTCTATGTGTGCAAATACATTTGGTTGTCAACATGTTTGTGGTGGGGAGTTACTTAATGGGTGGGTTTTTTCTGCAAAGCCCTTTAACTGACAGGAGCAAAATCAGTATAAGAATACATCAGTTTCACTGGCTTTTGAGGTATTTTGTGCAAGTCTGGTATCCGTTCCATGTTTTGCATTTATGAAATTGAGGTAATACTTAAGGCACTGCTCATAGCGCTTTAAAGATGTTAAAAATTAACCTTTGCCTTTTACTAACATGTTAGTTTAACACCCATTATAAATCCCATTGGATTTGCACTTGTGTTAGGTGGTATATATTGTCTGTGACAACCACTGATGCAGAAAGAACCTGAATTCAGCAGAATGTACTGAATTTGCTAATAATCACAGTTCAGATACCTGACAGAGCTGGAACTGCAATACTTACTCAGAAATAAGCAGGCATTTCTGAATCCTGACACTGGAACAAGCATGTCCTCCCCATGTCTGCTGCAATGTCTGGTGCATCTTCAGCAATGTAAAGCAAAACAACTTTGGAAACAGATGGGCTGTGTGACAGTCAGGTGTGTCGATATCTTGACTCAAGAGAATAGGAGGTTGTAATTAAGGTTTTGCTTTAGCACAGGAGTTTTCATAGTGTCATAGTGTAGATATTGCTCCTGGTGTTTGTTTCAAACAGGAATTGATAACTTGCAAGTGAACTGACAGTAGTGACAGGTATTGAAGTGGCAAAAACTACTGGAGACATCAGTCTAACTTTTGCTGCTTTTACAAAAGGTTTGGATAGTCTGGGTCTAGCATAATGCAACCCTCTTTTTCCATCCAAGAAAGATAAATTAATGCAAGTTAATTGATAATAATACTATTAATGATTTTAAGACATTGCCTGATACTGAAGTACAACCTGGTTGCGCACAGTGTGAGTTCCTGTAAAGACCAAGTTCTCTTTATGTTTTTAATCTTGGCTGTTCCTTACTTTATTTAGAAATAGTCAAATTATCTTTTCCTACTCTGTGTCTCTGGTATGGACCAAACAGTAAGTATTACTAGAAAATACAGGAGTATAACAATATGTCTTTACAGGAGCTACCGCTGAGTTAGAAACCTTGCACCACCACTTCTATCAGACTCTCAGACTTTAAAACTAGTGCTTCAGCTTGTAGGGTTAGTTCAAAAGATTGTGAATAGAAAGTTTACAGAAGTGTATGACAATGATATATTTGCCAGTAGCAAATTAGTCCAAGTGAGTTTTAAAGGTTTAACTGACATATATAATTCTTAGCAGGTTTCAAACTCTCTCCTCCAGGCTATGATGAATTTCATTAGAAATTATTAATGCTAGGGAAAAAAGGAAGAGTAATAAGGTAGTCTGTCAATCATAAGTTCTAGAACAATAAAGAAAGTCTCAGATTAAGTAATCTTTCCATACTGTGGACTTGATTCTTATCTCACTGACATGAGAATAGTTCTGCTGCACTCATAACTCACACATTTAAGCAGATGAAGATTTAATTTTAGCATCAAGGACTGAAATTACAGTCTGATGTATTTATCTCAAAAGATCTTCTCCAAAATGGAGATTATCCAGCAATGTGTTTTAAATTTACCTGTTCCCAAATAATATGAAATACCACATAAATGGTGAAATTATGTGCCCATAGTATAATGCCACTACCTAGTTAATACGCAAAATTATGCATAGTAAGCCGTAAAGAACATTTATGCCACAAGTGAAAGATTAAACCAGTAATTTACAGCTGCATTGTTATGGTCAAGTTATGAAGCAAATTTATACATTCATCACAAAGACAGATCTTACGTGGGAAGGGGACTCTCAGCCTAAGTACCTAATAATGGAAAACATCATTGAGAAGGCCCCACTGGCTAATGACAATGTGTCTTTTGTTAATCCCCTATGATTACCAATTAGTTTCTTTCCCCCAGTGATTCCATCACAGATTTGAATTGCCAAAAGAAACTTCACCTATTGGTAACAGTGATATTTTCTAAAGAGGGGGAATTCACAGTCTGGGCACAATTTCTCTTCTCTCATAACTCCCTTCCCTTCACACAGGCCTTGCCATTAATTGCTCCTTTGGCTGATTGGCTTCTCTGATGAGGGGGCAAGGTTTTGCCTTTGCCATGGTATTGTCTGGCATCCACGTATCATTGCCTTCAGCTGTTGCTTTTTTCACTGACCCTTTAGCACGTATGGGAGGGAAAGGGAAGACCTTTTACCTCTGCCCACAGCTTGCTACAGTGCACAGAGTCTAACCTCTCTGGTGTGTCTTTTTTTCTTTTACATCAGTACTAGATGTTTGGGGTTGACTTGGTGGTTTTTGTTTTGGTTCTTTTGGTTTTGTTTTTTTTTTCCTGTTTTGTCGTACTTTTTGCTTTCTTGACTAATGCGGGCTTTTGCCTTGCTTCCAGGTCTCTGGTAGCACATCTGAAGACAAACAATGGCAACTGAGCAGCATAATGGTATAAACAACCTCCATTAAGTGTGGTGTCCTGATTTTCAGAGGTTACTGGTTTTAAGTTTCATAAGAGGCCTATGATAAAGGGTGGGTAGGGGTGAACACAAAGGGGTGACCTGGTAACTGGGTTTGAGGATTGAAGTTATATGTTTTGATATGTAGCCTTTAGTGCTTACCTGCCAAAGAAGAGAAGTCCAGAGGCCTGTATTAAATCTAGATGGGTGAATCAGGGTCAGTAGGACATGGATTCTCATAGTCCACTGAAAACAGATGCATTTAAAATTGATATGGGGTGCTAAACAACATGAGGTGCTTACAGAAGGGAGTTGTCTGAATGTTCACCCTTCTCTGGAGTTTTGCCAAGTTAACTGAGTGTATAATAAATCAGTTATTCACTTGGGCTCAGTACTGGAACCTTTTACCTAAACCTCTTCCAGAAATCAGAGTACCATGTTACATCACAAAAGGCATCCTGCTAATCAAAATAAGATATTACTTCAAAATAGTACTGAGATGATGTC